>NQII01000390.1:830976-869172 GCA_002778355.1 Clitarchus hookeri | reverse complement strand
GGGGGGGGGGGGAGAAGGCGGACAGAACAGAGGCAAAATCTGACTTCCTGCAAAGTTTTGAAGAAGGGTGGCTAGAATCACTTTACCAGCAACAACAGATATGAGCAGGAGTCGTCGCTCCCGAAACTGGCGCCGGGTAGACAAAAACGTGGCTGGTTCGTAGAATAAATTTCTGATCTGCTCGATCCCCTCGTAAGTAACAGTGCTGAGAAGATGCGTCACACGTACATAATTTGCTGGATTTTGAGTTTTCAAGGTACAAACTGCGTGCAGCTTGCAACCACGGGGCCTTAAGCGGTAAATCAATCATTTCACTGTCGGGAAGTATGAAGAAAAGTTAGTTGTAATCACCTTTACAACTTTCGCATACACGGCCGACACGAAATTAAATTTTTGGCTACACTTGCAAGTCACAAATTAAGTTGTGTTTTGGGAGTCTTCTGAAATGTGTTCTTCTTTTCACACCAACCGAAAACGTATACCGTCGACTTTTACGCCTGGAAGTGTTATTTCGGAGAAGCTGCAAGGCGATTCAACGTGCCAGGCAGGCGCCCAAATGGAAAAAAATGTGGACCTTTCGGAAACATAAATTCGGCAGCACTTTGCTGGGGCGAGGGGATAGAGCTGGAATGTAATTACACGCCGCCATCTGGCAACACTGTCTGGGAAGGCGCGAGAGAGAGATATGTACAAAGAAAGAGAGAGAGAGAGAGATGGTGGGGACGAAACTGGGACACGACGAGGCTGCCGCCGAACGACGCACACGCCATGCGTNGTGAAAACCTGACCACGTGCATAGCCCACAGCACATCCCGCAAGCCACAAGTAACCACAGCCACCGAATGAAGAGAGATAGCTTTACTCTGTGCTACTCCTTGGTTTAATGTTTAACTGGGCATTACTGAAATTAACTTCTGAATAATCTGTGCTACATTACGTATGACTGAACGTATCTTCGACAGTCATCAGAGTCAGATACAGTGGCTCAGGAGAGGGGAAGGGATCGGCCATGGTCTACATTAAGAAACCATTCTAACATTTACCTAGCGTTATTTCGGGAAACAATGGAAAATCGAGGTCAGGATGGCTGGACCAAGAAGCGAACCTCCCAAATGTGACTCCAGTGTAACCACTGCGCCACATAACTCAATAAATTTTAGAAAAATGTGTCTGCCCGTATCTGCGTATATTGTGTATGCAGTTACTGGATTCAGCAAATTAATGAAAGTAGCGTCGTGCATGGACGCCTCGTTTAAAGTGNAAAAATGTGTCTGCCCGTATCTGCGTATATTGTGTATGCAGTTACTGGATTCAGCAAATTAATGAAAGTAGCGTCGTGCATGGACGCCTCGTTTAAAGTGTGGTGTTGAAATGTGTGCCAGCTTAAATACATTTTTCTCTGTATTTTACACATTAAAGTACGGACAGGCGTAATACGTTTACTCTGTCTACAGCGCCACTAGACCAGCGCATGAACACTTGTCATTCGTTCCATAATGTTAAATGATACCTATGGCGGAAGGATACTCAGTAGGCGGAAAGAAGAAACTAAGGANTATCTGCGTATATTGTGTATGCAGTTACTGGATTCAGCAAATTAATGAAAGTAGCGTCGTGCATGGACGCCTCGTTAAAAGTGTGGTGTTGAAATGTGTGCCAGCTTAAATACATTTTTCTCTGTATTTTACACATTAAAGTACGGACAGGCGTAATACGTTTACTCTGTCTACAGCGCCACTAGACCAGCGCATGAACACATGTCATTCGTTCCATAATGTTAAATGATACCTATGGCGGAAGGATACTCAGTAGGCGGAAAGAAGAAACTAAGGANATGTCATTCGTTCCATAATGTTAAATGATACCTATGGCGGAAGGATACTCAGTAGGCGGAAAGAAGAAACTAAGGACAAGTCCTATTCCCGACATCACAGAGTCATCGCTGCTGCTGACCTAACTCCAGGATGTACATGTACCTTGTAAAGTTTGGGAAAATTTATTATAACTGTCAAATGTGTTATTTTTAACAAAAGTAGCTGTTGTAATAGTAAAAAATGTGATGCGATTACTTTAAGTAAGATCTGCGCCAGTTATTAAAAATCTATCTGCTTTGCAAGCACGAGTGAGATTTTTGAAGTCGTAAAAACGATGTGAAATGGCACTGAGTTTATATTTCAGAAAACACAGCAAATGTGTTCGGGAACTTGCACGGGCGACCATTGCAAGAATTTTTTTTAACCTTTATTTACCTGTTTCACCAGAAGAACAATGACGAAAGCTGACAAAGTGAGGATGTCCCAACTCGCTGAGAGTTGGCCATGTGTGTGAGAGAGTGGACAATGAGAGTGGGCACACTTTGTAAGTCGTGGCATGGCCTAAGCAGGGCTTTCAAAACTGCTCAATAACCATGCACCAGCTACATATTTCGTCCTCCCAAAGTTTACCAGTAAGATTTCATCCGGAGAGAACTCACAGCGAGCGGGGAAATGCCGATACAAATTAACCTCAAATCCATTCGGACCGAACTGAAACAGGACAACATAAAGTACAGGGACATCGGAACCTCAGGCCAGGTTGGGTAAGGGACGGCACGGTCAAGTTGAGAATTCGGCGCGCTGGTGCTAGATTAAGCACCACTTCCCAAAATGTAGNTGGGTAAGGGACGGCACGGTCAAGTTGAGAATTCGGCGCGCTGGTGCTAGATTAAGCACCACTTCCCAAAATGTAGTTTCTAAAACAATAATTTCAGTATTTACAAGCGCATTTTGCTTCCTTTTCACACATTTAAAAAAAAAAAAAAAAAAAAATTACTCCAGTATAAAAAGTGACGTTTAAATTATTTACTAGTAACCTCCAACTTTATCCAAAATACGTAAAAAAGGAACATCTACACTTACACAACGTGAAGTATTGGCTCCCCTAAGTGAGGCTGAGGAAGGGGTAAGTATCTCTCCGCCCCCATTGTCACTCCCTTTCTGACGGCCCTGAGGAAACAATNTGGGTAAGGGACGGCACGGTCAAGTTGAGAATTCGGCGCGCTGGTGCTAGATTAAGCACCACTTCCCAAAATGTAGCTTCTAAAACAATAATTTCAGTATTTACAAGCACATTTTGCTTCCTTTTCACACATTTTAAACAAAAAAAAAAGATTACTCCAGTATAAAAAGTGACGTTTAAATTATTTACTAGTAACCTCCAACTTTATCCAAAATACGTAAAATAGGAACATCTACACTTACACAACGTGAAGTATTGGCTCCCCTTAGTGAGGCTGAGGAAGGGGTAAGTATCTCTCCGCCCCCATTGTCACTCCCTTTCTGACGGCCCTGAGGAAACAATTATTTTTGGAACCTCCTGTTCCTTATCCGAANTTATTTCTGGAACCTCCTGTTCCTTATCCGAATCACCGCTCTCTAGCAATCTTTCTGATAAGTACAGTTCCATACTTTGACACCGACAGATCCACAGCACTTTGCGTATCGTACAGGCAATATTTAGGTTACAAAATATACGCATTTCAAATAATATAGCTTCTACAAATGAAGATTTGGCAGAAGTCTTCTACTTTTTCACCACTGTCCAAATATGGGCACGCATTGGAGCATTGCCAATCGATCAAGAACATAGTTTTGTGCATGAGTAAGTTCTTTAATCATTCTCTATAAATCTTAATTCAGAAACCAAGGCAAGACTGAATCCAGGGAGAAATTATTCTCCAAACACCCGACGGGACCGAAGTGGAAACATACAAGATGAATGAAACTATTGAAAAATTCAACATGCTGGAATTCCGAAGTCACAAATAATAATGAGGTGCTGAGACAACAGAGAACACAAAACTCTGAGTAGAGAGAACGTAGTTCATCAGAAATGATAAAAGATTTAATACTTGAATATTTTCTTCAGTGGTTCGAAATATAGCCAACGACAAAGATGACGAGCAATCCCATGCGATTAATTGAAATCAATGCCGTTCTTCTTCAGTACGACGTTCACGCCTAAACGAGACTCATTTGTGTAACTGGATAAATAATGTCGCACGATCCTGAACGAAGAGACAAATAAGATAAACCTTTGAACTGTAAAGGGCTCAAAATTCACTGGAACACCGACTCGGTGATTACAAATTTTTGAGTCCTACCGAGGGGTTGGGTTCAACCCGTCATTGGTCTGGCCTTTTCTGATCATAATCTAAAGCCTTAGCGACGCCCGTAGTGCTTCGTCAACTTTTGCTTCACTCACACAAACATACTCCTCGATAGGCGACCCAACCAAGGAAAACCGGGTTCGATGCCAGGTAGAGTCGCTCCCGGATTTTCGCATGTGGGAATCGTGCCGGACGATGCCGCTGGTCGGCAGGTTCTCTCGAGGATCTCCTGTTTCCCCTGCCCTTGCATTCCGGCGCTGTTCCATACTCACCTCGCTTCACCCTCATTGGCTCTCAAAACCTCGATGTTAAGAACCGCTCAAATCTTTCCACTCTGCTCATTAGGCAACCGCCTTAACAGTAAATCACTGGAAGTAACTACAGCAATTCAGTAAATTTACGACACTGACCTAAACAGTGATTCAAGTGGGCGAATTTCACACATTCGGAGCAGTTTTCATTGACTCAGTTCCAATGCGCAGGCGCTGTGGTGTCGCGAATGCCGGTAGGTGTCGTCACAGCACGCGGCGGCAACGGGAGCGGCAGAACCTTGAACTACTCAGCTCCGTGCGGAGTGGTCTAAACTGAGGGCAAGACCCGCTTGCGTCACTCGTTGAGGCAGGGGGATCAACCGCCTTGATGAAATGCTGCTTGTTTCGTACAGTACATTTGGTTTCACCGGTGATTATGGAGGATTTCGCTTAACAATTTACTGTCAATCAAATCACTGCACACTTGTTAGAAATTGTATACATATAGGTAAAGTTACGAAATAGTATTCTCAAGTGGCATTTCAAGACCGCGGTGGTGTAGTGGTTAGACTACTCGCCTCCCATCAAANAACAGTGATTCAAGTGGGCGAATTTCACACATTCGGAGCAGTTTTCATTGACTCAGTTCCAATGCGCAGGCGCTGTAGTGTCGCGAATGCCGGTAGGTGTCGTCACAGCACGCGGCGGCAACGGGAGCGGCAGAACCTTGAACTACTCAGCTCCGTGCGGAGTGGTCTAAACTGAGGGCAAGACCCGCTTGCGTCACTCGTTGAGGCAGGGATCAACCGCCTTGATGAAATGCTGCTTGTTTCGTACAGTACATTTGGTTTCACCGGTGATTATGGAGGATTTCGCTTAACAATTTACTGTCAATCAAATCACTGCACACTTGTTAGAAATTGTATACATATAGGTAAAATTACGAAATAGTATTCTCAAGTGGCATTTCAAGACCGCGGTGGTGTAGTGGTTAGACTACTCGCCTCCCATCAAAGTGAAACGGGTTCGATTCCCAGCGGGGTCGCCCCCGGATTTTCGCATGTCTGTAGGAGTCCTGAGGAGGAGGAGGATGAGGAGGGGGAGAAGGATGAGGAGGAGTCAGTCTGCAAGAGTCAGTCGGCAGGAGTAAAGTGTATGAATTAATGTATGCTTGAAGACGATGCAAGCCACCGACGATGTGATATCGTGTGTGTCATTTACGTGTCCACAAATTACATGGAAAACAATGCTGTTACTGTGCCAAGTCCTTCAGTAAAAGTTGCAATGCGCGGCGACCTCCTGTTAATACACTACATAAAGTGTTCGCATAAGACGAGGGAACTCGCGTGATGAAGCATTACGACAATGACCACATACAGTTTATGCGAGGTGATACAATGAAGGAATAAATACATCGTGATCTACAAGGGTTCGTCTACTGGGAACCAGCAAGTGATGTCGCCAATACCGCCTGCTACATCGATGCGTACCGTTTCCGCAGACGATTATGACGAGACAGTTAATGCTAATGAAGGAATGAGAGACCTACAAGGCACGATATAGTCGGTATGTGTGGAATGTACACCTGCAAGGCGTTCGCGTTAAGTCGATTAACTTCAAAATAAACGGTTGTCAGCTCTCAATACTGATGCTGACCATGTGACGTCTACAAAGAAAAGTAAACTTGATATTGAATATGAAACAGGAGGTGAAGACGATCACGAAGACAACATTGATGATAGTGACTATGGTGACAGTGTTGATGAAGTATCTGATGAGAAGGATGATGATTCTCTCGACGTTCCCACACATTTCACCAACGAGTTTCCCTCGACAAGTGATGCGAAGAAGGCAGAAGGCGTGAAGAACGCACGTTACATATTTCCTGAAGACCCGAATGAGCTTGTTGATACTCAGATATTTGATTGACCTGAAAAAACGCAGGGATCTTTCACGCATTGTTTAGATATCTTCAATCATCGAAGAACTGAAGGATCGGGTTTACATCAGATGAAACTTGGCTACTGACCATGATCTGTAAAAAATCTGAGAAATGTAAATATGGAATGTTCAAAATAATCAGAAAGAAAAAATATATATAGTAAGTAAATAAATAAAATTTATATATATATATAGTAATGTGTGTTTAATTTCTTATACAGTCCCTTCTGCTTCTCTAAAAGACTTATTAATTCAGTGGTGTAAACAATCGATTGCGAGAGTCTGTTGTAGATAAAATTTATAAGAGTGCATGCAGTAGCAAGACTATAGTTCGATTTTAAGTATTATGCCTTACTCGTGTCGTTTAAAATCAACTGAGTTCTTTATGACGAACGAATGAAATAAGCGGAATATTTTTGAGGATTGTTTCGCAACTAATTGGTTGGTCTGGTATGTTGGCTTGGTAAGTTAGTATGACCCTTTGGTCGAAGAGGTTGGCTACGAAACTATTATTAAAGAGACTTTTTTTTTTCGAGATTGACCATCATCGTTTGTATTGGTGGGTGGTATGGCAGATTGGTCTTGTCGGTTGTTCTGGTCAGTTTTGCAGTAACTGGTCTCGTCAGGAGCTAGTCTTGTGCTCAGTCAATCTCGCCAGGAAGCAGTCTTGGGTGGAGTTAGTCTTAGGTGGAGCCAGTCGTTGGCTAGTATGGTTAGTCGGTATGGGTCCTTGTTGTGACCCGTTAGTAATGGTCAATTGTATGGACTGTGATTTTTCTGGATTTTTCGAGTTCTATGTAATTGGGGTCCAGGGCAAGGTTGACAACAACCAACATGGTGGCTAAATCGACAACTCCTCTGGTGACGAAATCGATAATTAATACATTAGCGTCACCTAGGTGGTGAAAAAGTAAACAAATGACAAACGAAAAAACGAATATGGTGGGTGGAGTGCATTCGACAGAATGAGCAAAGATGAGAGGGTGGAGGCCTGTTTACTAATTAACCAATGAGAAACATTGGCGAGGGTCAGTCGTCTGCTGGACGTGGTGCTGAAGAAACCTCTGGAAATGTAGGTTTTTATATAAATTTATAATTTTTTTTTTATTTTGTTTGATAAATGATTGGAAGTTACTAATTTTATTTTTTAATACTTTTTAGGATTTTTGGGTCATGGGTTATTGATCATGTGTAACTGGGTTACGGGTCATGGGTCAAGTGTCAAAGGTTTTTTAGAATTTTTCGAAAAAAATGTTTGGGATTTTTCAGAATTGTTTGGCTACACCATTATGCAAGGTCAAGGTTGAAGATCAAGGTCAAGACCATCAACATCTTACATGGCTGACGAGATGGACACTGGCCGACATGGTGAGGAACGGCCGTGTTGGGGGCTTAGTTGATCCAAATGTCATCAAACCCTAGGCCTCCTACCTGTACATCTTTATTAACTTTTTTTTTAAATTTAATGTTTTAAAATGTTTTATAAAAACTTCTTAGATCTTGTAATTTTTCTGCATTGTTTGGTTTCGTTGTCATCCAAGGTCACGAACATGGGGTCAATGTCAAAGTCACCTGGATCCAATATGGTGGTTGGGTGACGTCACAACATGGCGGCCGACCGGCGCCGGTACCAAGTGTCAGTTTTGTCCCATTTAAAATACATTTTCCCCGACTTCCCATATATATTCTACTAGTAATAAATATAAAATAACGCAGTCATTCAGGAAATATTAAACAAAGAGTTTTAAAATTTTTTAGTTAAATAAGTTTTTGTATTGTTAGCGTTTGTATGCAGAATTTGTTAGGATTCGTTTCGGCAACTATTTGCCGAGAAATATCGTAAAATATTTTCATATTTCAGGCGACGCTCACTTTCAAAATGGGTTCGAAATAGTGCTTACGTGTTCAATACTTGCAACAGGGGCTGCCCGTCTACCCAATATGGTTGAAATACGTATAATCGTTAGGAGATACGACCTATTATTAACCTAGAATATTTACTACACCACCATTAAAAATATATCTTATCACATAATCTCATGGAAGTTTATTTTTCCAAGGATAATATTATTAGTTTGCCAAATTTGAAGAGAATGTTTTGACAAAATACCGAAATAAAATCCGAAAGATATATATGAATATATTTTACTATCAACCAAAATGGCGTACAAAGGTAATATTTATTACATATTAAATTCTTCGATCAATCACTGTCAGCATACCAACTTCGGTTGTAATCGGTCAAATATTTCTGTAGATAGGCTATACTAACCTAAAATATGTACAAAGTCATCAATAAGTGTCATATATAGGCCGTATATAAAAAACCTAGAAGAGTGTGCGTTTTGCCGAATTTATACACAATTTATTGATTAGCTACCTAGATATGACAGCTTTATTTTTTCATTTGATACTATCTTGCGAAATGGCCTCCAATTGAGGCTATTTATCAGTACATTATACGCTAGTAAACGGTAAACATTCAAAGTTTGATTAAAATTGCTTAAACGGTTTGTTATAAACATAATATTAGCCTAAAATATTTACAAAACTGCCATTCTGAAAATAAGTTCCTGATCCAACTTTGAGTTCGCATGTCTTAACATAGAATTACTTGTTTACAAAATTTTATGATCAGTGCGTTGGTTACAGAGGTATAAGATAAAAGGTTTATTTCACCAGGAATGCCGACAAATTAGAACTAAAAAAATATGACTTCTTTCAGGCACGGTTACAAAACTGTCAGGCACTTAACCTTTAAAAAATACACCAGACTTCCAAAAATCTGTAACTTTATGCCGAAACCTCAACAAATCTAAGAAAATGCTTAAGGAGACATTATGGAAGGAATACGCCTCTGACGAAATTAACATTTGTCTATTGCTTGTAAACCCTCATGCTACCACGCTTTGTTTTAACTTGTTATACAATTTTGCTTGTAATGTTTATATTTACATAACCTTCTCAACAGATGAAAGTTGTGTGATATGACTATCACAATAAATTGTGTGTGCCCCACTTACGAAATGTAGCATTGAGTTAGGGCAATTATGTATAATTCTACACCTGAATGCATATTCACTCAATGCCTCATCGTCTATTGTCAAAATGTGATCTAAGTAATTCATGATGTACAATGTACCACCATGTAATGTTAAGTGTCTGTGTACCGTTTCCAAAAACGAACCTCAGTGTTCAAATAAAACTGTTGTTTAATATATTTAAAAAAAAAAAGGTTCAATTTAACAGAATGTATAATTTTTATGTTAACTGAAGTATTTGACATACTTAGGATGATTTTTTAAAGGTTTTATATAAAAAGTGCGAAGATACGATGACTTAAGACTACACGCACCACCGTTTCGCATATGTACTCCCATATTCGTGTAACGGAAGCCGTCGTTATCAGCAAGGGCGGGTGAAAGGAGGTGTCGAGGCTTGTTGACATCGACGCGCGTGTGTTGTTTCTTTCCGTCCTCGATGGCCGGAGGCGGTAAACGAGATATTGAGCACGGAGAAAGTGGCCCCAAGTTCAGATAAACGCCGGCAGCAGAACGCCACATGTCAACACGATGCAGCCACAGAGTAGACACGTACACAGACACGAAATGACGTGCCCGTTCTCTTATTCGCTGTGTGTTGGCTGTCGAACGTCTGGTTGGTTTCTGCACTCTGCGGAAAAGTTCCCTATTGGCTGGACTGTCGGCTGGCAAGTGGGTTACCGGGCGCAGATTGGCGAACGGCGTTCCGACACGTTGCCGTGCCGCCATTTTGCTGGCGCGTGCTGACGGAGTTCGCTGTGTAAGCGGCTGCTTCGCCTCTGTGTTCTTTACTACTCTACGCTGTTATGGAAGTGATAATACGCAATCTCTGCAAAAAGACGGAAGAATATAAAATTATGGAAAAATGAGGCTCTCGGTGCAATCGCTACTCAAAATCGTACTAGTAAAATATCACAGTAACTAAAAAAGATCACTTTCCAAGAAATATAAAAATGGATACCAAGGGTTTTATATGCATGTTACCAAAAGTTAAATGGTGCAGTAACTATATTTAAACAGGTTGTTCGGTGGCACAGACCAGTAGTGCCTGTAGCACAGAATAGGTACTAACTTACAATACTACAACTGAGGAACAAAACCCGATGGTCCCCAACCTTACTAGAAATTAGTTTTGTTCCGTTACCCGCGCCCTTGCATTCCGGCGCCGCTCCATTCTCACCTCGCTTCGCCCTCGTCGGTTCTCAAGACCTCGATGTTGAGGGCCGCCCAAATCTCTCCACTCACACTATACTCCACTCCTGTTATTTTTAACACTCGCGTATTTGAAGAAGCCTGCTTCCGAGGTGTTTTACTGTTACCTATAACTTCCAAACAAACTGCAGTCCAATGACAAAAGCAATACCAAAGCACAGGTCTTTGAAGTCTAGTCTGCCCTGAAATAATAAAGTGAATTTCGCACAATTCTAGCTATATAATATAAAACATATTGCGAAAGATTGCTCAACTGAGCGTATAAAGAAGTGCGACTGCGCATAAAACGGGTGATATAACTCATTACTTGCCAACACTGCCTTCCATCGAGTCCAGGTAACCTGGTTAATTAATAAACAGACCGCAAACCGCAAGGTCGCGACGTCACAAAGTACACTACACCCTCGCACTTTCTCACGTTCTAGTATCCGCCATATTTAATTACAATTCCGCTTCGAGGTGAGTCGAGGTTACCACATACCGCATTCGCTGCTACATTCGCAAAGTCGTCACTTATCGATTTCATGTCATTTGGCGTATCACTATTTTCGGGGGAATTTTTTTTATTACTTTTATCTACAATGAATTGCCATTCTAAGTGGAGACAGCAACTCTACGTGTCGATTGCTCCATTTAAAATGTCAGGTCGGAAATTTTTGCATGATTGTACTCAATAGGATTTTAATATTTTTGTAATTAGGTTTTTTCCCCCTCAGAGCAGTTTTCTCAGCATACACGAACAGAAGGATCCCGATTTAAACGACAAAGAGTTTGAAAGAACAAGGAAAAAATTCCGTCACCAGAGAACCCAAGAATGCTGACTGTGGATGATACTCTCAACGGAAAAACGGCCTAAGATCAATTTGCGGGGGCAAAGCCGACGAAGACGGCTAGCTTCTTGATCGCTGACGTGAAGTCACTTATTACACACCAAGCGTATCCTCAGCTGATCAAGTTCACTTTCATCATCTCCCGGCCGTCGCTTGCCTGTTATGCCTCCTGGATCGAGGTACCGGCCTCGATACTCGGTAGTATGTGTTACGCGTTACTATACATACTTATGTTGAAACGTAGTGTCTTTACTATATCTGACTGAAGTAAGACTTCTACTGTTTCAAGCAAACACGTTGGACACCAAAGCATACAAGAAAAAGCAGCGAGTATACAAGCACGTGCTCTCAACTCCACACTCCTTCACAACAGCTTCGTTCGAATTCACTGCAAGGTCACTTGCCCCTGATCCCTTCGTTACCCACAATTCCCTAATCCCACTGGCCCTTCGTGGCTGTGTGCGTTTCTTGAATTCGAACACCATCGTTTATTTTGTTCACATTTTTATTTATTTTTTGCGGCCATGATTTGTTTACGAGCAACAGTACTCACAAAATGGCGGAAAGAAGCGATCGCGGTAAGATGGTACAACAGGTCGAATAACGAAAAGCGCATTCAATGTAAGACACGTAAAGGAGTGCCTTTGGTTGAAAGGGCTATTTGAGGGCGCATTCGGCCCCTGGTTTTAATTAGAACAGTGAAACAATGACGTCATCATTTGTTAGTAATTAAGATAAATGCAGAGTATTGTCTGGACAAATCAAGGTACAGCCTCAAACTCAGTAATGAAATCACCCACAACATACTTCACCCGAACAAAATGCTTATGAGGTACAAGTCCACGTCCTGCTAATAACACTTAATATTATTTAATTGAGGGATATGTCAAGAAATTATATTATCTGCAAATTTTGGTTGCTCTCAATACACAATAAAAAATGTCAGTAGTTGTTACGAAATATTCTTTGGAAACTAGGATTTTCTTGTAACTGTACAGCTGAAATTTACAAAGCTTTACTTTCGAAAACATACAAAACATTTGTGTAACTCAATATTTACAATAGACTTAAAGTCTACAACACTTGCTTCAAGATAAGTTTGACAAATTCCACACTGAAGTTGTGTGAAATTTGCTCTAATCTATTTACCGTTACAAAGTATTTGTGGCAGCTAGTTCCTAAAGGATATCTTGTACACATGCAAAAAAAATTGCACAGCGTATACGAAGATTCAAGTGGAGAAGAAGCAGATACGATGGCCCCAATGAGTTGTTGGGAGATAGAACATATTAGCGAACACATAACTAACTACCAATCGGACATAGCGTTTTTCCATTTTGCGGGTGATAATCTATAAATCCCAGACCCAAAGCTGTCACTGTGTAACATATTTGGTATAGACTGTTCACTGCAAAGTAAGCACTTTTGAAATCCCTGCACATTTTGTATTCTTCCGTTCCAAAATTTGTAAAATTAACATTGTCTGATCTCTTTATTCACGCGTCGGTGAAATGAAACTGTGCAATTATTAGAAAAGTAAATATTTTACAAATTTGCTCATTCTTACACTTTACGCATTATAAAAGCAAAAGAAATTTTTTTAGTATTTACAAATGTTTGCGCAACACTTTTAATTCAACTTTAAAACATGGAACTACTTTCGCTCCGTCGTTACCAACTTTATTGGACGCACGGCAGACACTGTGCCGGTTAACATATATGTAGGTAGGGGGAGGGGTGAATTTTTTCCAAAGGTTGATTTCAACAGTGATCAATCAACCGTGAATACCCTATACCCAGGGGCACGTGTTTTTCGCGAAAATATTTCAAGACCAGTTGTACTCCAAAACACGTTAGTTCATATGCACTTTCGTGGTTGGATGATATATTAATTTCACGTGCCTCAAGTGTCTGCCCGCGAATCATAGACGTTCAGTATCGCAGTACTTAATTGTGATTGACCCAGTCAAATAAGAACATGTCTTCTCACGTAGACTCGCTGCCAATAACCAAATGAAGATGTGGACGTAGGATATTGAAGTATTGCGTGAGTATAAATATTTTTGCGAAAAGTACATGGGCCTACCTATACCCTTATAAACAACACACTAATGCCATCTAAGGAGGTCACGCCAACTATAATACTGGCCAGCGGAGCGGTCGCGCAGTTTACCTGATCCGGAGCCGCTCGAGTCGGAGCAGTGTCCGACGTGCCGCAGCAGCGCGATGCCGCCGCGCGCGGCGTCCTGCCCGTTCAGGTCGAGGTCCCAGAACTCGAGGTCCATCTCGCGCATGTCGGAGGAGGCGAGCGAGTGCGAGGGGCTGGCGCCGACGAGCGACGACGCCGAGGTGGCGCCCTGGGGAGGCGCCGCCAGNTCGGCTGGTGAAGAACGCTCGCGACACAGGCACGAGAAATGTGTCGTTGTAGGTGTGCCATCCGCCTCATCGCTGCTCCGCGAATATGGGTTAAGGTGGCCGCCTGGTTGGACGTACTTTTCGCGTCCGTAGCACAGAGTACTTGAGAATACAGAGGTGAAACAGCTCCGTATACCGTCAACTCCAGCCGCACACGTCAGCGAATTTGCGTCACCTGACCAGAAAAATGTTGGAACTCCATTCGCCCGGACACAAGACCCGTTTCTGGAACACCACGAGGCGAACCATAGAATGGGTACACCCACGTCAAAGAAACAGCCACGCCATTTCGAGTGGAGAGGGAGAGATTTGGGCAGCTCTTAAAAGATCATGAGAGCCGATGAGGGTGACACGACGTGTCTTGCAGCACATTGAATGAACAGTGTGTTTAAGTAAAGCCATTTGTTAGTAATTGTGTCAGTAAGAAGAGTAATATTGTATTACGGCTAATAATACAGAAAATGTAATTCTCAGTATTAATAATACACTTTAAGACAAATAAATAGAAATATAACATAAAACGAGTTTCTTCTCAATGGATAAATCAGTTGAAGTATTTCTACNCTTTAAGACAAATAAATAGAAATATAACATAAAACGAGTTTCTTCTCAATGGATAAATCAGTTGAAGTATTTCTACCGAACGAAAAAGGGAAACGTTTAAAACCAGATAAAATTGAAATTATATTATTACACGGGATTTTTAAATTCTATTCTTATATAATAATTCATAGCCACAAAAAATATATTCCAAAACTGAATTTAATTTACTATAGCATTCTTATTTTTTTTCATCTGTTCCTAAACGTCAAAACACAAAACTATATACAACAAACATTTCATACTGTCGTTGGCATTAAAATACAGCGGTTTTTAGAAGCCGACATGGCAGACGGCAATGTAGGTAACGGTACTGATTCTAGGAATGTGGATAACGTCAAGCGAACATCCCCTGCATCTGTAACTCGTGACTCATGAAGCAGAATGACCTACTTCGGCTACTCTCACTGCACACGAGATAAAACGACAGTATTGTGAAGCGAAAAGTAACGTTAAAGTAACGTTAATTTTATTCTGGCCGTTACATATAATAACTTACCTTTCTTAAGTTACAAGTTGCTTTACAAAAATGTGTAACCAGTTACCCCAAAAAAAAATTACTTCGTTACGTTCGTCATGTTACTACCCAACACTGTTATGCAGACATCGCTCAAGCACATTGAGCAGTTTAATAATACGACGTTTCTATGCTGTAGTTCTGCACACCGTTTGGTGGGCTTGGAAGGCAGCCGTATTAACGATGGAACAGAAAGTAAATGGCACAGAGCCGGAAATTGAAACTTCAACATTCGGACAAGGCCGTTTACTAACACCTGCATCAGTCTACACAAGACGGGTTGTCACCTGAATAATCTGAAACTAAAGGGCTCCACCTGACTGGCGCATGCATAGGATTCGCGGAAAAATGTGACTGAAAATGATTTATTGATTTCATTTATTCATGTTTTATTTATGCTGGGAAGATGAGCGATATGTAGATACCCTTACATCTAATTAGTAGACAGTTACACGTGATACAATAAATGCTTCGTATAAAATTTACCTCAGTTAAATACAAACTAATATAACTGATTTTAGTAATATTACGTGATTAGAGGTTAGTATTATATTATAAGTTTATGACATATCATAATAATTCTTAGAATTATTCACGATATTGCTGCTGTCAGTGAAACGTCCACACACCAATTCTGCTGTAACTTTGGTATAACAACAAGCAAAATGACCATTTGCAACAGCAAACGACAATATACNGTTACATATAATAACTTACCTTTCTTAAGTTACAAGTTGCTTTACAAAAATGTGTAACCAGTTACCCCAAAAAAAATTACTTCGTTACGTTCGTCATGTTACTACCCAGCACTGTTATGCAGACATCGCTCAAGCACATTGAGCAGTTTAATAATACGACGTTTCTATGCTGTAGTTCTGCACACCGTTTGGTGGGCTTGGAAGGCAGCCGTATTAACGATGGAACAGAAAGTAAATGGCACAGAGCCGGAAATTGAAACTTCAACATTCGGACAAGGCCGTTTACTAACACCTGCATCAGTCTACACAAGACGGGTTGTCACCTGAATTATCTGAAACTAAAGGGCTCCACCTGACTGGCGCATGCATAGGATTCGCGGAAAAATGTGACTGAAAATGATTTATTGATTTCATTTATTCATGTTTTATTTATGCTGGGAAGATGAGCGATATGTAGATACCCTTATATCTAATTAGTAGACAGTTACACGTGATACAATAAATGCTTCGTATAAAATTTACCTCAGTTAAATACGAACTAATATAACTGATTTTAGTAATATTACGTGATTAGAGGTTAGTATTATATTATAAGTTTATGACACATCATAGTAATTTTTAGAATTATTCACGATATTGCTGCTGTCAGTGAAACGTTCACACACCAATTCTGCTGTAACTTTGGTATAACAACAAGCAAAATGACCATTTGCAACAGCAAACGACAATATACNTCACACACCAATTCTGCTGTAACTTTGGTATAACAACAAGCAAAATGACCATTTGCAACAGCAAACGACAATATACAGCAACAAACGACATCCACCGAGTAAAATTTGATTAATTTCGACAGAGGTGCTCGAAACATTTTTTAATAAAACAGGCTTGAATTTAGTTTTTTATTGCAGTGGGCAGTGCGTTCCATAACCCATTAAGCTGGGCAGCGAAAGATTTTCCATTAAAGTTTGAACTGTGCCGGGGTATTCTGAGGGCACAGTTGTCATTAGATCAAGTCTTACGGTTTTGGTGAAGAGGTGGTGATTCGAAACTACTGAAGAGGTAGGTCGGACAGCTTGAACATTTTGAAGGTGTCTTAAAAAAGAAAAACATTTAAGAACCGGTTCGTGCCGAAAGGCACGTTTCAAGTTTTCATTTCAACTCCATGGCCAAAACAAGTGTTTCAGGATCAGTTTTAGATTCTAAAAATTATATACAGAAACTTTAATAAAAATGTCTTTAGTCAAGCTTCGGGGCCGCAGTGGCTGAGCGGTTAGCATGCTCGCCTCCCACCGAGGCGAACCGGGTTCAATCCCCGGTCGGGTCATTCCCGGATTTTCGCACGTGGGAATCGTGCCGGACGATGCCGCTGGCCGGCGGATTTACTCGGGGATCTAGAGTTTCCCCCGCCCTTTCATTCCGGCGCTGCTCCATACTCACCTCAGTCACCCTTATCGGCTCTTAATACCTCGATGTTAAGAGAGAGCCGCCCAAATCTCTTCACTAACTTCAGTCAAGCTTAAGATTATTAGTGTGCCATATATATATATATATATGTGTGTGTGTGTGTGTGTGTGTGTGTGTTTCTTCGTAAAATAATAAATACGACATGATACATCATTATATAGTACTTCGACAGTATGCACATTAATTATTTCTAGACGGGAAAATTTATACTGCAGTCATTTGGTGATCTGCATTTGTTAATGTTACACGCCAACAAAACTCAAAACGTAAGTAATAAAACATGTCATCAATTTTGCTGAGTTCAAGTGTTGCATCATGTAATATTGAACTTATGTCCAGCATTTTTTTTCGTGTAGTCCATTCGCGTTTACTTGCAACTTTTCTGAAGCATTGCTTAAGCTCTACTTATAGGATATTTCTCCGTCCCATGCAAACCAAGCTTAAACAAGTCTGAAAAATTACACCAAAGGAAGAGCGCGCCGCATTCGTGCGCACTCAGTTTCATAATATTTTGCATGGGAACTATTTTTTACTCGGCATTACCAACACACTTATTTTGACCTTGCTTTTATTCATATTAATTACAAATAAAATATTAAAATTTTATAAAATATAAGTAGAAGTTTACTTTAATAAAAAAAAAAAGAGATACTTTTATGTTAACAGAAGTATAAAACGCTTGTGATACACGACATGTTTAAGAAAAACCAAATACGTACACGGGGCGATTTTTCTAAGGTTAGATTCAAAAGGTGTGAAGAAACCGCGTATAGACATTAGGCGAAGAACAACGTGCTGCATGCTCGGTGATATTGGCCCTATTCAGTGGCGTCAAAGAGTTTTAGAAAATTCCACAAATCAGATCAGCTACAAGGAAGTATTTCGAAGTACTGAGCACTGGTGTCCTGTCGTGTACAGTGCCGGTCACAACTCTCGTTCATTCGCAACGTACCCACACGGGTTTGAAAATGATCAAAGCCACACGAGGCAATCCCGTCGACAAACGTTACCGTATGGTGTACGGGCCGCAAGCCGTTCCCACGCGGCCACGGGACATCTGAAGTCTGTGCGGGGCCCCGAGGCTGGAGGTGTTGACCGAGTGGAGGAAACAAAACAACGGCTGTGTGTGTGCTGGGGAAACTTGACACCGCGGACTGTGCACACAAGCGGCGGCCTCAGCCTCAAGGACGGCGGACGAAGGTGCGCCCGAAGACGTCGACGCCAGGCAGGCGACGTCGGCATGCCGAGGTACTTACTGCTCGACCAAGCCGAGTGTGCTTCTGGAAAATATGTCAACTGCACAAGGTCAACGTCGTTATCTCTTACTTGCACCTTTCCTCTTCCAAGATAAGATAAAGCGCAACACTACATGGTGTGCGGGTGTTCACTAGTTGGTGGGGGGGGGAGAAGGGGAGGTCGCGTGTCGCATTGACCATAAGTTTTGACACAGTGCTTCCGTGTTGGCTTATGTCTGTGGAAGTTGCTTAAATTCTGTGGACAGGTGTACACGTGCTCGCGTAGACAGGTAGCGGTATTGAATTTCCCGTACTCGTCGTAGTTCTTCCCCTCTCGACGGAAAGGAGAGACAAAAAAAAGCGGGGGAAGGTGTTCAATATGGTCGCGTGGCTAACTCGCAGGCCTCCTCCCAAAGCGACCCGGTTTCAATTCCCCCGAATTTGTATTCGCTTAGGGAAGGTGGCCGGACGTCGCTGTTGGCCAGCGGGTTTTTCCCGGGGTACTCCCATTTTCCATGTGCCCTTGCATTCCGTCGCTACTTCATCGCCGGCTCACTTCAGCCCCACGGGTTCAGCGCCTTCGAAATCTCTAAAGCCAGCAGGACTATTAACCACGTATCGGAATCATTCTCAAATTCTCACTGTAACTTACATAAAATAAAATGTTGAACACCAATAAATACACCATTTACAATTTAAAAAAAATTTTAAATTCGCCAACACCACTAAATGTGTGCCATGTCCATGCATTGTTTTGTTGTATGCAGTTATGGGCAGGATATTTTTCAATGGTTCATTTCAAAAGTGGTCAGTTTACAGAAAATGAATCACAACCTTACTTCTTCTGTTAACCGTTCATCGCACATGTTTCAAAAACGATTAAGCAAATTTATGTCAAGTATTTCAGTAAGTTGAGAAAAACAAGACGGAAACGCAGTTGCGACTTTCCACACATCTGAACGAAACTGCTAAAGAAAATGGACTCCATTATTTATTTACAATTACAACACACAACTAGATCATAATAAAATTAATTAACACATTTCGTGTAAAATGACAANCATTCCGTCGCTACTTCATCGCCGGCTCACTTCAGCCCCACGGGTTCAGCGCCTTCGAAATCTCTAAAGCCAGCAGAACTATTAACCACGTATCGGAATCATTCTCAAATTCTCACTGTAATTTACATAAAATAAAATGTTGAACACCAATAAATACACCATTTACAATTTAAAAAAAATTTTAAATTCGCCAACACCACTAAATGTGTGCCATGTCCATGCATTGTTTTGTTGTATGCAGTTATGGGCAGGATATTTTTCAATGGTTCATTTCAAAAGTGGTCAGTTTACAGAAAATGAATCACAACCTTACTTCTTCTGTTAACCGTTCATCGCACATGTTTCAAAAACGATTAAGCAAATTTATGTCACGTATTTCAGTAAGTTGAGAAAAACAAGACGGAAATGCAGTTGCGACTTTCCACACATCTGAACGAAACTGCTAAAGAAAATGGACTGCATTATTTATTTACAATTACAACACACAACTAGATCATAATAAAATTAATTAACACATTTCGTGTAAAATGACAANCCATTATTTATTTACAATTACAACACACAACTAGATCATAATAAAATTAATTAACACATTTCGTGTAAAATGACAAAATACATTTTTGTAGGGCATAGTTCGTTTAGTAACGTTTTGAATTCCAAAGCAGCTATATGGAGAAATCGACAAGAATAAATCTGAAATGATTTATAGCAAAGAAAGTAAAATTTAATCACTGGAAAGACGCCCCGGTTTAGTTACGCCTAGATGCGCAAAGCTTTCACCCTTTAACGACTACAGAGGAATAGTTGAATATTTAAATACGTCATTCGAAGAAAAAGCACCAATAACGCTTCACAAATGCAATAACTTTCTCTCAGCTTCTTGGAAAAATTTTGTTTGCTGCAAATAATTTGAGCAGTTTATTGTAGATGCGACTTAATATAAGGTTTCATACGAACGTGTCGTCGATACACCTTAAAGCATGTATACAGTGCTACTGGTCTAGTTAACTCGACCAGTCGCACCGTCCATGATCGAGGACATGTTGCAAGTGAAGGATATTTATGGTCAACGCTGTACACAACAAGGTCAGTGGCCGTGTTATGAGCGTCTTCCTTGTAAGAAACCTCACTTATTGACGTTTCTGCATTTTCCATTTGCGAATGGTTTACTACTGATATCAACGAGCACGCAGCACTTTGATCACGTTGTAGCGAGAATCATGCTTGACACAAGTATAGCGTCCATCAAAAAAATTAAACTATTGCAACGCCTGAGCTTGTAAACGGAATCAAGGCTGAAAGAGTAAAATGAATGGGTTCGTAGTATTACGATAAACAAACACAAAGCGAAAGCGTAGAGCTCGTTTGCGATAGCAAANAGTAAAATGAATGGGTTCGTAGTATTACGATAAACAAACACAAAGCGAAAGCGTAGAGCTCGTTTGCGATAGCAAAACAGGTGCTGAGTCAGTATAAGTACAGCACGCATCAAAAAATTTCTTATTTGCAACACCCGAAACCTTAACTTGGTGTGGGTCTGGAGGGATTATGGAACACCTATCAAGTGAATGAATAACTGAGTGATTTGGTTTCACTAGTGAACACGAAGTCTTTTTTTATGTTCCATGTGAGTGCCACTTGAACAGCATAAACCTGATATTCAGTCGGTTGCCATACGTTGCGATGCACTTGACGGCAAATCGCCNGAGTGCCACTTGAACAGCATAAACCTGATATTCAGTCGGTTGCCATACGTTGCGATGCACTTGACGGCAAATCGCCGGATGCGCGTCACGAACTGGACGCACTGGAAATAACCGCATGGCAAGTCCTTGAGAAGCGTCTTCATCTCCGTTCAAGTCAACTACAGAGGTAATAAAAAAAAAATCTGAAATCCACTGACAAAACCAAGCGACTTGTTTCAACTTCGTCAAAGAATTGACTGACTAGATGAAATGTAAACGTGTACCAACACATGTGACGTTCAGTCCGGACGAACGAATCGACAGTTTGTTAATATGGTGCAATGATGCTCTCCTCCACGTGAAAAATGGAGGGTATCCATTAAACAGTCGCGTGCGGGACCGTCCAATCTGTAAGTGTTATATTATGTATCAGTAAGTGTTATATTATATATCAGTAAGTGTTGCGGCATTTTGAAGAGGACGTTGTCTACACACAACGCATGCAAAAACACTGAAAAAATTCACAAATCATCAAATGAAATGCAATTGTTGTAAGAGATCGAATATGGTGTTGGGACAAGGGAGGGAGGATTTTTTGATGGAGAAGCTAGCATTTGTATGGAACCTAAATATGACTGCGTAAATAAAGCGTGAAGAATGTTAGTACAGCTGTTTGAACTGTTGTTTCGTTTTACGCACATTTAATTAAGTGTAGCTAGAAGCAGATCAGAATAATTATAAACAAAAATATAGCAGAGAAAATTTAATTTCCAAACACCCTCTATTCCTCTTGCGCTCCCAGTTATCGGGAATATGGGCCTCCTACGTGATGTTTGCGCGATGGGTACACAGGTCAGTGCCTTCAGAGAGGTCGAAGGTTATGTTATGTTGCCATA
The DNA here is from genome assembly GCA_002778355.1 of Clitarchus hookeri. Lineage (NCBI taxonomy): Eukaryota > Metazoa > Arthropoda > Insecta > Phasmatodea > Phasmatidae > Clitarchus > Clitarchus hookeri. The sequence goes on along the minus strand of NQII01000390.1, from coordinate 847,176 downwards.
CACCGGCACTGGGAGGTATGTCGAACACGAAAACCAGCCGTGCAGTGAAGCTTCCAAGCCAGTACCATTAAATACCGATTCGGTCGGATATGCAACCTCCAAACACTACAGATCGACTCTCAAATTTTATTATTCTCACACTCGCATTCATACAGAATGACGAGGGGGAAAAAAAANAAACACTACAGATCGACTCTCAAATTTGATTATTCTCACACTCGCATTCATACAGAATGACGAGGGGGAAAAAAAAACGCATACACACTTATTTTAAGTCAATTTGCGAACGCCGGTTTGTGAGGAATGCCACAGTAAAATACANAAAAAAAAACGCATACACACTTATTTTAAGTCAATTTGCGAACGCCGGTTTGTGAGGAATGCCACAGTAAAATACATTCAGAGGAAAATTAAGATTTTTTTTATAGAGAAGAGACCTAAGAAAACACTAACAAACAGTAGAATATAATTATTTTTAACGATGCAATAGCAATTAACCTTGTGACTAAAGCCTTTATTTCACCTCTGAAAACAACCTTTAATTAGATCCTGCAAGTGTTATTGCTTATTAACGCCCTCATCTACTTCCAAGAGGAAACTGTAATAAAGAGTCTGACCTTCACGTGGGCAAGAACGAGTGTTCTTTTAATACGATTTTTTATAACCTTGCCCTTGGTAGCTCCACGACAGGTGGTCTATTTCTCTTCGGAGTCCCCTTTGTAAATTTGTAAATTTTTTAGTTCAAGAAACATTTAAAAGAGATGTCACTCGACCGCTGTTTTACTATTTCCGTAATTGTTCTTTTAATTTTAACAACACAAAATAACGTTTTCTGAGAATATATTAACAGTAGTGTTGTGACTGAGAACGTTTTCATACGTATTCCAAAGTTCTATCACAGAGTATGTACGTATACAGAGGCGAAACTGCCGCTTTTACCTCGGAACTCCAGCCACACACGCCAGCAAAAAAATGTTGGAACGAAGTTCGCCAACCAGCGCCAGGCAACCTTCTCGCCAGCCGGCAGCCCAGCCAATTGGAAACCTTCCGCGTAGCGCATTAGCCAATCAGAAACAAGGACCGTTCCCAGAGCCAGTCAATAAAATAATTTTCGGCTGCCGCGCAAATTACGTCTCTGTGCACTTATTTACTCCGTGGTTTTATGTTGATACTTTTTCTTACAGAGAGCTTTATCCATACGTTGAGCTTTTGTAAATGAGGGGGAGGGGTAAGGGAGGTAGATATATATTTAAAAAAGAGCTAAAACTCTACATATAATAGAGATGCAAAAGGGGGCTAGGAAAAGTTGGAAACGCCAACTCTGCCAACTAGGGTTGTAGAGCGGCGTAACCTTCTGACGAGGGAGCATGGCGAAAAGTGTAGAGGCAGCGTGTGTTGCGCAATGCCACCTGGACTCGCTCGCGACGACCTAGGTAGTTCCAGCTACACAGTGATTAGGGTCCGGTCTGCGTTGTTTCGCAACAGCCTCCCATCAACTCCACGTCGCAGGTGAATGTCGCAGCCACAAATTAGCGTGCCGACAGCAGCAACTGTCGACTTGTGGCGCGGTGCAGCCGTCGCACAGTGAATATCTAACATTTACAGAAGCGAAACGCTCGGCGCTTATAGCGAACCCCAGCACCACACGCCAGCAAAATGGCGTCACCGGCCATACGCCAGATCAACAGGGAATCTTCCGCAAGCAAGCAACCGCCAATCAGACACGAGGCCAGTATTCAAGAGCCCCGCGCGGCCAATCAGTGAACAGGTACGCCCACATCGAAGTAACCGTCGCGTAATTTATATTCTGTGAACGTGAAGTGAATCTGAATCTTGTGACGTGCCGTGTATGCAACATAGACTAAAGGTGAGGTAGACCGATTATTCGTCTTCTGCGCATGTACGTAACATTGGCCTACACCCAAAGCAACACAACTGTCAAAGTCACATGGTCAACAATGATGAACGTGTTTGTTTATATCTTCATTTTCAAAAGAAAGACATTCGCTGGAATACAGTTGAAAAGCTACTGCCGACTGACGAATCAAGCAAATGAACTGGGAACAAGTGACTCAGAGAAGTGGAATTCTCGACATTCTGTGGGAATCACAAATCAATCAGTGAAACCCAGCCACCACATTAATTATTTATCTGGCACTGATTATCAGTCGCGCAATTTTCACTGTTTTCACAAATTTGGCTTGATTCTCACCATTTCAAGTTTAGAGTGTAGAATTTTACTGATTCAAGTCGAACAGTTTCAAAATATTTGCAATCGAATTCGCTTATTTGGAACAGTTTTAACCGTCTCAATTTTACTTTGTATACTATATAGGCTTATGTATGTATGTATGTAGGTCTGTGTGTGTGTGCTCAGAGTTGAGTCTGTTACAGCTTCGTGGGGAAATTTCTAAACATGCATGAGTGAAATAATGTATTATAGAACTTCCTAGTAATATATTCTTTAAAATATAGGGCGCACGGAGTCCGAAAATAACAGTAAATAAGGGTTGGGAAACAAAAAAAGGAGAAAAAATACTTTAATTTCAGAGAAAACGTTTGTTTGGAAGAACTGATACGTGTTCTTGAAAAGAAACTCTAAGTTATGCGCGTATACTTAAGCAAACGACTGAAGAGAGAAGAAGATGGTTGGTTGGGGGTGCTCTGGCACAATAAAGGCAAGTAAAAATTTAGAGACAAGCTGTTTCTTGCTACGCAAAAAACTGACAAAATTATATATATATCGCACCTTTACGAAAGACTAAGGAATAGTAGTAATATCATATTAATTTTATTGGCAAATCGTGAAGGGGCCGCGGTGGCTGAGCAGTTAGCCTGCTCGCCTCCCACTAAGGCGAACCGGGTTCAACCCCCGGCCTCACTCCCGGATTTTCTCATGTGGTAATCATGCCGAGGATGCCGCTGGTCGGCGGGTTTTCTCGGGGATCACCCGTTTCCCCCGCCCCCTCATTCCGGCGCTGCCCCATACTCACCTCAATCACCCTCATCGGATCTCAAAATCTCGCTGTTAAAGAGCCGCCCAAATCTCTTCACTCACTCACTCTTGGCAGATCATGGCAATGGCTTCATAACACCACAAAGTAGATATTTATATAGAGACGAAGTGACGTGGCGGACTTTGTTTGTGTCGGCGTCACAATTCTCTTGATTGCGCGATGTTCTGGGAACGAGTCTCGTACCCGATTGGCCACTGCATGCGTTCCGTACTGGCAAGCAGATTATAACCAGGCGCTGAGCGTTCCACCATTTCGCTGGCCAGTGACACTATTTTTCTGACGTGTTCGCGGTATAAGCTGTTGTTTCAAACTCAGTAGTCTTAAAAAAATTATGTGATAACACAGTTCATGTCCGAAGAGTCTCGTTTCTGTGTTCTTCGATGTTTCAGTACGTGACCTAGCAACGATGTAACACGGCCTGTCTCGGAAGTTGTCGAAAAGATACTGTGCGAGGTCTCCCATCACTTCGTCTCTCGATGACACAGGGGGTTACGTGTGTGCAGAAGTGGATGGAAAAGACATCGCAAGATGGGACGCTTCCTTGTCTCGCCTCGAGGCACAAAGGAAGAGTTAGTTCCACCACGGCCGGGCAAAAATAACAAGAAAAAGTCTGCTTCCTCTGCCTCGCTCTGGTCTCCTTCACCCCCCCCCNTGGCAGCCGGCCGACAACATGGGGCAGATGAGGAGTACTTGCCGCGGAAAGCCAAGGCTACGGAGGCAGCGGAGCAAGATGGCGGCAGCCACGGACTGCTCGAGGGGTTCAACAACACTTTCCTTTCTCGACCCAATGAATTACCACACTGGCCTTGGGACGGATGCGCAACCGGTCGCCTTCGACGTCCACGCGTAACACTGCGGGCCGCAACGACGACGGGGGCGAAAGAAGCTGCCCTGTAACGGCGTCGACGACGAGACACTTTCCTATCAGAAAACTTTCCACCCCACCGCACTCAGACAGAGAGACTATTCGGGGTCATGGGTAGATTATTTTATTATTATTTATTGCAGCTTTACGCCGGTAGGCTAATCAAATGACGGTTTACACGCGAACGTAAATCTATGAGGTTTTCTGTGAGTTCACTTTATTTACTTTGAATAAGCCGTTCGTTGTGACTAAAAAATAAGGGGTCCAGGGGTTTGTACCAACGAAAATTTCCGAAATACACAATTCCTGAGTTGAGTAGTAACTTAACGGAAATAACAAGTTACTTTAAAGTAACTTTTCAGGGCAACTCGTTACATTTTTTTGCACGACAACTTAATGGCCAGAAAAAAATGAAAGTTGCTTTTACGTTTCATCTCGCTTCACAGTAGTTTCATGTGCAGCGATAATAGCTGAAGTAGAGGGAACTTCGTGAGTCACGAGTCAAAGAGGCTTGCTTGATGGCCGTCCACATTCCTATCATTAGTACCGTTGCTGACGTTGCCACGCGCCCTGTCCGGTTCTCGTTTGTTTATCACTTGCCTGTGGACCGCTAATGTGGATGCTGACAGTGAAGGAAATTGTTTGCCATGTCCTAAACTTAAATATTATTTCTTTCTTAGCACCGAACATAACGCCGACGCAAATGTACAAATTAAATGTCTATTGTGGGTTACCAAATATTAATCAGCAATCAACATCGAGGACGTCTTCGTCTAATCTGAGGAAACACCGGAAAGTAAGAAAATTCCCATTACGTGTGTGTTTGTATTATATGCACATATTAATAAGGCGATGTTTGAACCGGCAGATTTAGTAAACTAAATGATTACGTGGTTTTAATAATTGTTTTCTTCGAAANTAATAAGGCGATGTTTGAACCGGCAGATTTAGTAAACTAAATGATTACGTGGTTTTAATAATTGTTTTCTTCGAAACGTTAGCGCTATAAATTTAATGTGGAAATATAGTAACATGTATGTATTTCAGGAATGATGTAAATAAGCTACATTTATTTCTAAGCATTACATTTACTCTATTAGATAATATTAACATTAAATTTATTTTTAAACATACTATAAATAAATAATTACTGACAGAATCTGAACAGAGACCTACTATATATAACAAATTACTAAATGTTNTAAACATACTATAAATAAATAATTACTGACAGAATCTGAACAGAGACCTACTATATATAACAAATTACTAAATGTTGTTTGAACAATTTCGAAACACAGACGAAGTTTTGAAAATCTGGTTAACTTTTTAATTAGTCGCGCCCAACATGTTTTCTTGCATTTCGTACACATATTGTCGCAAATGTTTCAACCCTTTACTATTTTCTCGGAAACAGGAGAAGGTAAAAAGTGTTACAACAAGGCGACCATTTGTGTACATTTGGCCTGTCTTAAAAATTCACTAAATGTTCAGGAGTACAACGTTCAATGCGATGTGATAATTGCAACCCCTGTGTATTTTGTAACTGATTGGCGATGTTATTTGAACCTAACAGTTTCAGGGGTTGTTTTAGTTTATTTCAGTGATACACTGTACACATTCGTTTGTACGTAAACGTGCGTCTGTTTGGAAGGAGGCTCCGTTCTCAAAACTGAGATAACCAAACTTAACTGTAAAAATCATTTNCGTAAACGTGCGTCTGTTTGGAAGGAGGCTCCGTTCTCAAAACTGAGATAACCAAACTTAACTGTAAAAATCATTTCATGGGGATTGAGGAGGATTTCACGTTATTGCAGCGTTACTTGTGCGCAAGGGCGAAAATATACTCATGGTTTGAGCTACGTTCTGTTTGAATCACATGTGACCATCTGAGATTTTTAAGTCTCCACTGCAGGGCATTGTAAACATCCAATACCAGCGTGCGTATTTCGTATGTCTAGTATTACAAATTTCGTAAATAAAAGGGCACTGCGAAAGAGATTTGGACCTTACGAAGTAATTAATAANCGTAAACGTGCGTCTGTTTGGAAGGAGGCTCCGTTCTCAAAACTGAGATAACCAAACTTAACTGTAAAAATCATTTAATGGGGATTGAGGAGGATTTCACGTTATTGCAGCGTTACTTGTGCGCAAGGGCGAAAATATACTCATGGTTTGAGCTACGTTCTGTTTGAATCACATGTGACCATCTGAGATTTTTAAGTCTCCACTGCAGGGCATTGTAAACATCCAATACCAGCGTGCGTATTTCATATGTCTAGTATTACAAATTTCGTAAATAAAAGGGCACTGCGAAAGAGATTTGGACCTTACGAAGTAATTAATAANATATGTCTAGTATTACAAATTTCGTAAATAAAAGGGCACTGCGAAAGAGATTTGGACCTTACGAAGTAATTAATAATGAGGGAGTATTAATTTATTGGAGCTCCACGCGACTCTAAAAGCCAAGACGGTTTTCCTTGGCACAGAAGAGAACTTCTGGAGCTGACGTAAGGTTCAAAGATGTTCTTGTTCTCGGCTCGAATACACGATCAATGACACGCGCCAGTGGCTGGCCTTGATCCCGCCGTGAAGGACAACGCAACAGCTCACGTCCCGATAGAAAATTCGACAAAAAGGCAGCAGTTTACTCGAACGATAAAAAAAATGGGTCTATTTTTTTTTTGGAGAAGTAGCATAACCAGGGAACGAAAAGAAGCTGGGGAAAAAAACAGTAATGCCGAAGTACGTTTTCCTCTACAATGCAAGTACAATATATCGACCGAGTACATGGTCGTGGAATTCTACGCTATGGGTAAACCCATATACCTTAACCCGTCGCAGATATAATTCGTAATCTAGCAAAGCAGTTGACCAACACTGTGATACTGTCAAAGGGTGAAATGAGGTGAAAACGGAGCAGCACCGGAATGCAAGGGAGGGGGAAATGGGAGATCCCTAAGAAAAAAAGGCGACCAGCGGCATCGTCGGCACGATTCCCACTTGCTGAAGTCTGGGAGTGGCCCGGCCGGGGATTGAACCCGGTTCGCCTTGGTGGGAGGCGAACAGTCCGAGCGCTGAGCCACAACGGCCCCCAGCGACTATCAATGGTATAGCACAATTTCGGGTGAAATTTTTAACGAAATCAGGTTGAAACAGAAATTAATAAGGTACCAAAGTCAGAACATCAAAATTTATAACCAATTTTTTTTCTTTTCAATTACAAACAGTAGTGTTTATCTATGACGACAATCGCGAGTAGCAAAGCGAGTTCTGAGGAGGCGGGTGAACGACCCCACGTATACGGGTGACGTCAGGCGGTAAGGTCCCACCAGGCCACGGAAGGGGGGAGGGGTGAGAATTCGCGACTAAAAACCAGAGCCACGCTATGTAAACACGCTTCCTTTACAAGGAAATGAACAACAAAAACTGCTTCTCACAGTTCTGTCTGGACATCTTGTCGTGAGCAAGGTGAACACCTATCTTCCTGTACACTCCGGCTTGTAACGAACTTTCATGTGAATGGCCGCCGGTTATGGGACCTGTATTGTAGCCAGTACATTGCAGGGGCTGTCGTTTTTTTTTTTTTACTTGTACACCTTTAATGTAAACGAATAGTGAATCATTAATGTCGGCATTGATAACAAATTTACACCAGTTCCTACATTCAGCTTTTTGTATTTAATATAAATTTTATTTTATCGACACTGCATTTGTAATATTAATAAAATATTTATATATGTGAGTAATATTTTCCGGGTGTTTTTCCTGCAACTGTCAGCGAAAGTGTCACGTTACGATCAAGAAGTTACCCGTGTGTTCTTTACATGGCTCCTATGAAAACACAAAAAAAAACTTAAATTCCTGTAGTATAATTTTTTTTATTTGGTGCATACACGGGCTTTTTATTTTAAATACAATTTCTCAATTTTCATAAAACAGACTTTGGCCCTTCTGTAATACAAATGTGTTTGTACTGACTATCAACCACGTTTCCTGCACTGTAGTGATGATAGTATCTGTACTTGAGTATAAAAAAAATTTTCTTAGCTGAAAAATCACTGTCTTTGAATAATTACTTTGAAACAATAAAATGTTTTCATAATGGCACAGAAAATGTAGAATGCTCGAAACTAACCTCAGTGACGAAGAAGCCCTTTATCCACTCTTGGTGTTNCATAATGGCACAGAAAATGTAGAATGCTCGAAACTAACCTCAGTGACGAAGAAGCCCTTTATCCACTCTTGGTGTTTTTGCACCTAACCACGTGACACAAAACTGAAATGTAACGCTTGGGCATGTCGAACCTCCCGGACAGGAGCGCAGCCTNTTGCACCTAACCACGTGACACAAAACTGAAATGTAACGCTTGGGCATGTCGAACCTCCCGGACAGGAGCGCAGCCTTCATCTCTATGCTACGAAGTCGGAACACTTATGCCCAACTCTAAACGCGGCGGCACTGTTTGCAAATGTTATGCATGACAATAAAAAATTTAACAGAGTACACACTGAATACTCGCGAAAATAAATACTACAGCGGGAACACTCGTCTCGTGGGCAGAAAATGAATGACCTCACACAGCCGAGGGACAATGGCTGGGAGACTTTCCCTTAAACATCCCCTCCACCCTCCTTCCTCTTTTTCATCAGCACAAAATCACCAACCGGCTTCATTTGAATTGTTGAGTTGTGGCATTGCCGGGGAGACCCAATTGCTCTGTTTCGTGGCAGGAAAAGCAAGGCGAATGGCCGAGAGCCACAGAGTAGAGAAATACGCAGAGACGAAATGGCGTGGCGGTTCCTTTGATGTTGGCGTACCTACTTTCTGATTGGCTGCGCGAGGCTCCGGGCACGGGCCTCGCGTCCGACTGGCTACTGCATGCCGCTGTCGGGCTGGCGAATAGGACCATGCTCGAATTCACCAGTTGAAGGTCCTTACCTGGCTTGGTGCCCTTGAAAAGTGCATTCCGGATGTGGCGTCACATCGTCGCTGTCCGAATTCGCAGTAGGGTACACATTATGCACCCCCTAGATATCCCCTTCAGCCAAGGGCACGAATCACCTGCCCTTCTCGAACCCTAGATCGTTTTCCGATGCGCAACTGTTTGAAATATTTCATTTCTTTGTGCTTAAAACTCTGCACGGTCGTGCCAAACGCTTGCTACCGTCGTAAAAAACAAATTAAATTCGCATAGAGTGAAATTCGGCAAAATAAAACTGGAGGTGGAAACGTACACTACGTGCGAATACACTAACAAGTATTTCTCGTGAAGGGAACAAGGGCTCGTGACACGGNGGAGGTGGAAACGTACACTACGTGCGAATACACTAACAAGTATTTCTCGTGAAGGGAACAAGGGCTCGTGACACGGTGCGTAACCAAGGCTAAGAGATCAAGGGTACGTAGCAATGAAATCGAACACAGCCTACCTGTAGGTTACCAGGTGCTGACTGCCGAACGGCTTTCCGACATGTTGCTNGTAGCAATGAAATCGAACACAGCCTACCTGTAGGTTACCAGGTGCTGACTGCCGAACGGCTTTCCGACATGTTGCTGGCCAGTGACGTCATTTTGGTCGTGCCTGCGGCTGTTTCACCTATGTATTCTTACGGTTGTATCGCCCCTTATACAGAAATTATTCTTTTCGGTGTCATAAGAATAGAGTCAGTGTCATTACTCAAAATGCTTCGTTATAGAAGCATTACATTTCATGGTTCTGTGGAAATTGTTGTGCATGATTGTTAATACGTGTTCCATGGTTATCATTAAAAGGTGAGTGAATAAAAATATAAAATTTGGATTAAGTTAATTATTACATAAATAATGGGTTATTAGTTCATATATTATGTCTGTAATGATAGGTAAAGTAATTGGATAATATTCCATAGTCGCATTTATCAATGAATCCTCATACATTTGAATCGGGAAGAAATAAATAAAACATGAAATATGGCGGGAGAGACAGGCTCGTGTGTCCGAGCGTTGGCGCGGTTGTAAGGCCACGTGGGCGCGGGTTTTGACCTCCCTCAAGGNTCGTGTGTCCGAGCGTTGGCGCGGTTGTAAGGCCACGTGGGCGCGGGTTTTGACCTCCCTCAAGGTCACAAAACAAGCGTTATCAGCGGGGGAAACAGGGTGGCGCATTAGGTCTGTTCGTTGTCTGTACACGACTGACTTCCCCCCTCGGCCGCTGATAACGAGCTGCTTCGTGGCCACCTGACCGCGCAGAGGTGAACTACCTTGCCCAGGACCGGCGTTGCACCGCGTGGCGAACTGCCAGTCATGGCGTGCGTAAACCTGTTGAAACTCACTACGCTGCGTATGGCAGAGTGCTCATGCTAGCTCTACGCAGTAGTCCCTCTCTCCGTGTTCCAACACCGGGCTGCTTTTATTCCCGTCAACACTATCATAAACAACATGGATAAGATTCGAGGTTCGAACACTGTTTACATAAGTAAGTACGTACTTCGAGTATGTTTGTAAACTTTCTGTAGTCTATTCGCGATTTCATCACGCTTTTTTGTAATCAAACCTTTGAAAAATCGCACCATATGTGACGTGTTTGGTTGTTTCCTAATAAATGTAATGTATCACAAGCGTTTTATACCTGAGTTAACATAAAAAGTACCTTATTTTTGTTAAAATTGAAATTTAATTCAGAAAGCCGTGATGGTGAAGTAGTCATACAAATTATCTCAAGATGTCGCAAAAGGTTTGACTCCCGGCGGGATCGCTCCCGGATATTTTCGTACGTGGGAATCGTGCCGGACGATGCCGCTGGTCGGTGGCTTTTCTCGGGGATCTCCCGTTCCCCCCNATATTTTCGTACGTGGGAATCGTGCCGGACGATGCCGCTGGTCGGTGGCTTTTCTCGGGGATCTCCCGTTCCCCCCCGCTCTTGCATTCAGGTACTGCTCCATACTCACCTCGCTTCACCATCATCGGCTCTCAAGAACTCGATGTNCCCCCCCGCTCTTGCATTCAGGTACTGCTCCATACTCACCTCGCTTCACCATCATCGGCTCTCAAGAACTCGATGTTTAAAAGCCGCCAAACCCTCTCCACGCCCTCCTCCTTTCCAAATAGGCGTTTAATTCCTCAGTCGTTCGTTAGGAGCCGCTATTTCTCTGCTGCGCCTGGTATATTTAGTCACAGAAACTATGCCTTACCATCCCTTGCGTTAAAACTACAGTATTTTAAGCCATAAGTAACACGAAAATGTTTATTAAGATTATTTTGATAGCGTAACTGAGAAAAAACGTAATTACTAAGTTAGTTCTTAACAAAATAAAGGCGCCAGTTCCCGGCTGGTGAAGTTGCATAGCTCGTTTCTACTATTGTACAGATTCATGTTAACAAAACACATGTCGCAGAAATGTGACTTTCCCTTCAAGGTCATTATTTGATACACACACACACACNATTCATGTTAACAAAACACATGTCGCAGAAATGTGACTTTCCCTTCAAGGTCATTATTTGATACACACACACACACGCACATATATATATTTATAGAACACTGTCCAGTTTCTTCGAAGTTGTGTTTCGGACCAAACATTTAGAAACATATTAGACCGAAGAAATTAATACCAACACCTCCAACTCAAAGAACCTATCAAAACCGATTTGAATAAGGATTATTAGGTGTCAAAAGTATTTGAAAAATAATTTCCAGAACACAAAANAAACCTATCAAAACCGATTTGAATAAGGATTATTAGGTGTCAAAAGTATTTGAAAAATAATTTCCAGAACACAAAATGAAACTAAACCCAATTCTATTTCAGCTAATAAGCAAACCAGCGACATTGCTCCCAATTCATTTTAACGCTACCGTTAAATATGTTGAACATAATTTTTGCATCAAAGTCTTACACTGGATAACTGACAGTACACTACCAAACGAACATGTACATTTTTTTCCTCATTGTAAACCTCTGAGAAAAGCAGGATATATAGAACGTCATTTTTATTTTACGTCGGCTATATATATGTCAGCAAAGAAGTTTTCAAGTTGAGATGATTACGGACACGCGTGTCGGTGTCAATTTCCAGTATTCCTTATTCTGTCTCTGGTCGTCATAATTTGGATTTCGAACTTATTGGGTTCTTTCGGTTGAAAACAGCGCATACAAAAGGAAAATTAGCTTACACAAATATGCTTCCTGGTAATTTTTTTCACAAAGAACATTTCGGGATCGGTTTTCGAATTATTTCCACCGGCACACGATAAAATAACGTACATTGAATATTTGTTGGGATTACCTACATCTTTCTGTCCACCCCTAGCCTAAAAAAAAAAAATGATAAGGAAAAAGTATGACGAGAGTGGGCGAAGCCCGTTTACAGTCCTGTGGCGCTCTCTGGTCGACAAAATGAAGACATCGACACGTCCGCAGTCACTGCTAGCAGGCTGTGTGGTCGTCCACGGATGTCATACGTCCAGATACAAGGCACCCACAGGTGAATGGACACTTAAGATAGGCCAGAATCGCTACCGTCATTTCAACACTCACGTTCGAAGAATGTCCGTCGTTCTTCGGTACTTCGAAGGCGAGATGTATTCCGATGACCTGCGGAGTTGCAAGAGGACGTTCACTTATATAGGGTCAGGCGCGTTGAAAGCCGGTCGCAGACAGACAATTAAGAAGAATATTTTTATTTTGTAATTTTTTTTTATTTGAAAGTTGAAACATAAAAAAAAATTACACTGCATTGAGATACCTAAAAGGAGCGAGCTTATCAACAGGCGGTGTTTGTGTTCAATGCGTTTTACTGATGACTCGGTTCATAAACATAAGTTACTACACGCTACAGGCTACACAGTACAAAAATGGACAAGAAAAGATGTTTAAGATAATATTTTGAAAATATGCATGACATTGAATTAATATTATCACAACAAAATTAGCCCGCATTTATAATGTTTTGTTTTTCGTGACAGTCGCGACGTTCCGCATATCGGAAAGATAAATTCACAAGTTTACTTTACATGTATTATGCACAAATTACCCACAAAAAAACACGTGCTTTTGAACCACTTAACCATGCTTGCACTAATTCTTTGGCAAACAAATTGTTCTATTCTTATAGTAATTAATGTTGACGCTCGCCTACTTTCCTTGCGCATTGTATAAAACTATCACACAGAGGCATCACATTCTTAATTAACAACAAATGTCCAATACATCCATACCCGAGATTGGACACACACAACCTCCAAACCCGCTATGCGAAACACCCTGGGCCCGAACTGAAGTTCCTCAAATGAAGAACGAAACAAATAAAAACATTGTAAATATGTAATAATTTACATTGCAAAGAAAATTTTCAAAATACTTTATTGGAGAGACTACAAAACACATGTACATTACTTATGCCTCCTCACGTCCGAAGTTAGAAACACGTAAATAAAATTTCACAAAAAAAAATGGCAGGGATTCCGCAAAAAAAAAACTGTAGGTTTCGCAATTGTCTTTGCTTGCCCTTTACTTACATTAGTTGAGATATGCGAACGGAAACTCGAAGTGCTGGCTTTACCCGGGTTCGTGCGTGACCCGTTCGTTAAAATCTCCAATACCTGTCACCGTGCATCAACTCTTTTCGTTCGCTAGAACTCACGAACAAATGTAATAAACGGAAGGCACCACCAAACAAAACTGCCTAATATAAAGCCAAATAATATTCCTTACCCTATATACATAATCAACGAACCTAACCCACAATTATTTTTTTTAAGTAATTACAGCTCTCGTCGACATTTCTTGTCATTAAAAAAAACATGTTGACATTCTAGTTTTATCGAGGAATTTGTGTGTGTGGTACCTCAAACTAAAAACTCCGTCCCACACATTACAAAAGACTTCGCAGAACTCCTGCATTCAATTCTCTCTCAACCCCCCTTTTTTTTTTCTCTCTTCCCAACAAAGTTCTGGACTTTCCTTCGCCCCCGAATATAAGAAAAACAAACCCGACTCCCTCGCGTACAGCTCCTCACACACGCAAGGCAGATGACACACAGCCGTTCGTCCGAAAACAAGACAATGCGTTACAAAAGATGAATCTCGGCAACTTAAATAAATCTGGCGGGAGGACTGCCCCCCCCCTCTTTTTTTTTCAAGCAAAAAGAAAACACCGCGACCGTTTTCAAGTTTGGTAACCGACATGTGGTCGGCCTCCTCATTGTTTGTCGTCTCCAGGACGAACCACCCCCGCACGCACAGCATATGGGGCCGTTAACGCGGCCACGCCGCCCGCGTGAACAAGGGATGCGCACCACATACACAGCCCCNCGTACCGAAGGGGTAGCTTATTACGTCCTCACGATGACCACCTGCTGGTACAGTCCAAGCCAAAAGAGTTGTTCCGATAATCACTACCAAGTACTGCGCCACCACGGACGACGTATAACCCTCAAGCGGAGTCATAACATTAAAGAGTTATAATTTATCGCCAGTATCTTTATGCCCCTGCGGCTATGAAGTACAAACGTGTAATAACTATAATTACTCTTCTTTAAAAGTGATTCTTCATTCAATGGTGAACTACCAGCTATTTTCATTTACTGATGACCAAAAGATTGCCGTGCATGCAGTGAAACGTTAAGACAACACTGAAAACAACATGTTAGTGTATACGTACGTGACGTGATAGTTAAGACTTATCGTATTGAATTTCGAAACACTGATTCGCAAGAAAACCACGGAAGAAAACCCGCAGGCATTTACATTAGTGTTTCGAACGTGTTTGCTGACCTTGGAAACCGAGGTCGCAATGAAGTTATCTTCGAAGCACAAGATTCGCGGTTCGATTCCCGGGTAGGTCACGGACGTAAGATCATGTTTGTTTAGTCTGAAACCCCGCCCCAGTGACTAACCTTCCGACATAAAAAATAGGAGCGTTAACAAAACCAAACAAATAAATTAGTAAAACCTGGTGAACATTACAGATAAGTAATATTCCAAGCCAAAAAAAAAAAAAATACGTGTAAAAGGTTTGCAATTATCTGCCAAGAGTTTACTGTACTCGAAAGATAAAAATAGTGAAAACTTCCCAAAACAGAAGATCAGTGAACACAATACTACACTGGGAATTGCTCGAATACTACAGAATAGTGACTGGAAGTTCACCGGTTTAAAGGGTATTTCAACTGACTTACGTTGAAATCAACTCCCTTTGGCATTAATTCATAATTGATTCTATGTATTCGCCAGTCTGAAGAAGTTTACTGATTTAAAAGAACCGCGTCTCACTTACTGAGACCATCGATTCTGCTCTAAAGGATGTTTCTACCAAACAGAAATGACAAAAACCACTTAAAATCTCAAAACCAGAAAGAAAACAATCACGGGAATGTGTTAACAATATATTATGTTTTTATATTCCAGGTAACTAATTTGCGAAAATCAACATGTTATTTTCTTGAATTTTTCATTCGTCTGATTGATTTTATTAACTCAAATACATCACAAAAATAATAACTGTAATTTTTTAGTTTTGACAGCTTATTGTAAAAAAAACATGAAAACAAAAAAAAATATTTTCTGAGCGCCACGGCATACCATGATATTTCTATAGACATGTCTTCACTGAGAAATCTGGAAATAATCGCCGTTAGTTCAAATTAGTTCGAGTATAATTAGAGACCAGATAATTCGTCGCTGTGCTTCACCATCACTCACAATTATGCAAATACCCGTGAACCAGTCAAAACGTTACTCGTATGCGGCTTATGTTAATAGCCACTTCCCAACACTGACATGAAATGAATCGTAGAGTGAATGTCTGGTAGAGTAAACATGCCAGCTGCGCAGTAGCCACCTCCGTGCCTAAACAATAAACTGATTTTCTTCCTACATAAAATTAAAACCACATAGCTTAGAATAAGGTTAACAAACTGTTACTAAAATAAATGCTTTGATATACCAAGAAACTACTTTTGACTAAGTTGTAACGTAAATACTTTACAATCAAGTTACCGGTAAACAAAAAGTCACATTACGGTTGAACCACAAGAATTTGACACTTCTGGTTCTTGAGCCTTATGGGCTCAAGAACCAGAAGCGGATGTGCGTATAAGACGCTACCGGATCAAAATTTCGTAAGGTGTGCCAAATAAACTGTGGTACAATATTTAAAATGTCAAATAAACGTCTAACTGTTTAAAATCCCAGGCTGCAAAACCAAATATAGTGCAAAGCTGAGGTACCCTACGTATACCCATACCTTAACGAAGGCAAAAACTTACATATGACTTTTGCTGCGCTTTTAGTAATGAAAGAAATATAGGTTTGTAGCCTTTCAACTTCCCC
>NQII01000390.1:802167-825110 GCA_002778355.1 Clitarchus hookeri | reverse complement strand
GGGGGGGGGGGACATAAAAAGTTGAGGTCTTCGCCTTTTCAGACAAGGAGTCGTAAAAACCACCCTAGTTTCCAGTTCTTGGGCACTAGGTAGTAGGAGGAGGGCTGGTGGTTTCTAAGAAGACCCCTTGTTGAAGGATTGAAAGAGAACGAATGGGTAAACAACCCTTACCCTTCGAGGCCTAAACCCCCTCCCTTCGCCCGGCACCCCTTCAGGACTTGAACAACGACAGTAGTCGAGTCCCTCTTCACAGCAGCTATTTTTCAACCATGCTAGGACGAATCCTTCCCAATCAAACTCCGGTTCCCAGAAAACTTAACATCTTTGTGCTGAACCACACGGTCCTCCAGTAATGGATCGTAGGCGAAAGAGGTACTCAACTACTTTTCTCACAAATACTGTCTCCCTGTATTTATATGCGTGTATATATATATGTATATATATATACATATATAAATACATATATATATATATATACACACACGCGCGCGTGTTTCTATAATTTAGGTTTAAGTAAAAGCTGTAAGTCAACTAAAAAAATTNACAAATACATATATATACATATATATATACACACACGCGCGCGTGTTTCTATAATTTAGGTTTAAGTAAAAGCTGTAAGTCAACTAAAAAAATTGTGAGACCTTCATATGTCAATGTTAATGACAAGTGAGTTTTAGTAGTCTTGCTTATGCGCATTAACATTCCATAGAGGCGCAATTCATTTTGACATTACAAGTAAAATGCGTATGGTTAACGAAAAAATTAATATTTTCTGTCATTTATTCTTACTCCGCGACCTTCAAATCTGGGTGCGTTAACAGTCAACACGAACGGTGAACGACTCTGTTTGGAAAAGAAAATAATCAATACCGATTAAAACTTGTATCAGTTCATGAATTTTCCTTGCACATTTGCGTTAACACATTTTGAAAGGGGCCGCCCGTCCATTAGGGCGTTAAGGATTCTGGACACTGCAAACCAACTAACAACGAACTTTACTGGAATTATGACGTCATTTTCAAATGTGCGGAACACAGCCTACGTACCCTTTAATATAGTTATTTGTTTGTATAGGGCCAAAAATGTATTTAGTTCCCCTGACAAAATATTTTGATGAGTAAACAATACTTGAAAAGCCACAAAATGAATTTGGTTAATTTAACAAAATGCGCGCTTGAATTAACAAAACCTCTGTGTTAGTTCAAAAGAAACTAGACCGTCAACAAAATATTTGGTTGAATCAACTGTATACATTTGTTTGGCTGTTCATGTAATTGCCTTCATTCGAAAATACAGCTCAAGAGTTCGTTTGTATTTTGTGTGACAATTAGGATAGTAACAGTGTTTGTTAGTGCATTTATTGATGCTTAATAATTGTATAAACATCCTAATAAAACAAGTTCAACAGGAAACTAAAAAGTAAAGATGTACATAAACTTGAAATATTTATTTGCGCACTTTGTCGCGTATTTCTTTCTACTTCGTTTCGAGAATAATCTCATGTTACCCAGCGTGGAGAGACCGGAGTGGAAAGGGAGAGATTTGGGCGGCTCTGAACATCCGAGGTCTTGAGAGCTTATGGGGGCGAAGTGAGGTGAGGATGGAGCAGCGCCGGAATACCGGAGCGGGGGAACGGAAGATCCTCAAGAAAACCTCCGTCGACCAGCGGCATCGTCCAACACGATTCCCGTAAGCAAAAATTCCGGGAGCGACCCGCCGGGAATCAAACCCGGGTCACCTAGGTGAGAGGCGAGCAGTCTGGCAACCACACGACCGCGGCCCCTTTACCCGGTGTGTAATGAATTTCCAAGAGAGGGACTCAAACCCTCTTACACCCTTTTGGATTCGCCACTGGGCACAGTGACTGAACGGGTTAATTGACTTCAAATGACTAGTATTTCGCTAACTGATATCACTGATTCAGGTCTCGAGCATAGACTAAAGATGAAGTACGGCGATTACTCGTCTTCTGCGCATATACCCAACACTGACCTACCCCAAAGCAATACAACTGTCAAAGTCACATGATCAACAGTGATGAACGTGTTTGTTTATATTTTAATTTTTAAAATGACAAGCACTTTTATATTAATAAGGTACTTTAAACCAACTTGAATTTAATCAAACTGCATCACAAATTGGTTAGGGAAAGTATAAAAAACATCTCAAAGCACTTGTTTACACAAACAGTGCTCTAACCTCAAATCCAATCCACGCCGTTTTTTCTAGTCGTGTTGGCAGAAAATCAGTTCAATGTTCGGACACAGAGATTTGTTGTGCGAATTACAGCGAGATCGTTCTACCCCCCGAAATTTTATCTAGGAATTAGTGCGTGTAAGGCGCTCCCGGGGTTGAATCGTGTAAACGGGGCTGCGCAGCGAACACCGCGAGCGGACTTTGCCACAACCGCTGGAATCCATTGGAAACTGGATCCTTGCCTCACGCGCCCCGCTTCCAGGCGAGCGAGAATTTGGCGCCCACCAGCGAAAATGTTATTCCGCCCAGATCGCGAATGCACGCCAGCGTGTGCCCCCCCCCTCCCCCTGGCCAAGGATATCGTGTTACCGGCGATCGCGAACAGAGGGGGAAAGAAAATAAAAGCTCTCCTATGCTGACACGTCGTGCGGTGCGAGCATCCTGTTGCCGGCGGCACAGATACAAAGTGGCGTGATGACGGTTTGTTTCATGTGGGTGTACCCTTTCTCCAATTGGCTGCGCCAGACTTTGGGAACGGGCCTTGCGCCTGATTGGCTACTGCATGCTGCAAAAGCTTTCCCATTGGCTGGGCTGCCGGCTGGCGAGTAGGTTACCAGGACGCCGGTCGGTGAACGGCGTTCCAAACATTTTTTTGCTATTGCCTATTCGCGGGTTTCTTCACACTTTTTTTTTAATCGAACCTTTGAAAAATCACCCCAAGTATGAGTGGCTTAGTTGCTTCTAAAATACGAGGTCATGTATCGCAAGCGTTTTATACTTTTATTAACATAAAAGTATCCTATTTTTGGTTATATTTAATTTTTACATATATTTTATTTACTATTTACAATATTGCATTTATAACTAATACGAATAAATACAGAGAAAAAATAGGTGTGTTGGCAATACCTAGTAAAAAATAGTTCTTATGCAAAATATAATTAAACGGAGTGCGCACGAATGCGGTGTCTTTACCTTCTGGTGTAATTTTCTAAGCTTTGTTTGAATGAGACGGATGAATATTCTGGGTGTAGAACTTTAGCAGGGTTTCAGAAAAGTTGGAAGTAACCGTGAATGGAGTATATAGCCAGTGACGAAATTTTGCTGGCGTGTGCGACTGGAGTTCGCGGTACAAGAGGTCGTTTCACCTCTGTATTATGAAGTACTCTGTGACGTAACTGCGACAAGGGAGCAGACCAACACGCCGAATGGTGGCCCACATCCTCGACAGCTGAGCTGAAAATCAAAATGGTATACTCTTGAGGAAGGAAGTTTTAAGTGTGTATTCAGTCGACCTGCGCGGTCCAGTTGGTTACACGCTGGCTTACGGCGCAAGAAGTCTAGGCTTGAATTTCGGATACGCAGTTCTTCACAGAAAAACCTGCAGTTCACTTTTAAAAAAAATTGCTTCTGCGAAATATTCTGTGTTGCAAAAAAAACCTAGTATTTTGCACAGGTAAAACTATGTTGTAATTTTATTACAGGATGATCTGTTGCAAGAAATACTCAATAGTTTGATAGTAGCTGGAAGATATTTTTTCAATGTGTACATATATCATTATAGGCACATATTNAAGAAATACTCAATAGTTTGATAGTAGCTGGAAGATATTTTTTCAATGTGTACATATATCATTATAGGCACATATTGGCGATGAACTTGAGGGCAGCTGGTTTTAACTGAAGTAGGCTACATTATCATCGCTCGCCGTACCAAAGTGTTCTCGTGCGCTGATGCATCATCAATGTTATTGCTTCAAAAAATACCAGAAGAATTTGAACGTACTTACTCCTACATGCATTATATGTACGGCATGCAAAAAAGAAAACAAGAGTTCAATAATTTCCATAACGAAGGTAAAATTCTGAGATGGGACTGGAAGCTGAAAACAATTGAATAAAGAAATCGTCAATCGAAGTCACTTTCAAAATATATAAATGACTCAAAATATGAAANCCCCCCCACACACATATGACGGTAAATTCGCTCTCAAAATGAATAAAAAAAAACTTTCCTCGAAGGCCTGCCGACTAAACACAAAAATATTGAAAGTTTCAATATATTAAAAAAAAATACAGTAAATAAGTACCACATTAGTCTCCCCAGTGGATGAGGGGATGGAGTTTACATTTCGCGAAGCTGTGTTTACTTTATGCAAGTGAGCATGCGAGTGGGTCTGTAAGAGAATGAGTGAGAGAGCAATTGAATTATATCCTTGGTTTGTTTAGTATTAAGTTGTTTACTTGTAAGTTTTAAATGTGTATTGTATAAATTTATAGCAAGTTAAATTGGTCCTGTGAAAGAGAAGGAGACCATGACTTAACCGCGTCTTTAAGCCGTTAATAAAAAAAAATACAACACGAAAATACGCGTGTGTAGGGTTGTATGTATTTAAGTATTACTACTTCTGCGTGTTTCTCACACCTACTGCACCCACAATCTTTGCTCTTCCCCTCTAACCGTGGCCAACACAATTTCCCGCCCCCTCTCTCGCTTCCTGCTCCACGCCAGGCGCAACAAGCATCCCAGAAGGGCTGAAAGGTGAGGTTATGAAAAGCCTAGGGCTGTACAGGTATAATGAGTGTTCACATTATGTGCTCTGTCGAGGGGGCGTGGCTCCCAACACCCCCACCTTTCACGGAACCAGGCTAAGGCAGCTGACACAGACGATGTTCCACACTGATAACACTGTACTTAGGGCGAACTAGGCTAGGGCGTGCTACAGCCTGTGCACAAACTATGTTCACGCACACTGGGCTGTAAGTAAGGAGACATTTCATTTAGTTTCATGCACAGACAACTTGGTTACTGGCACTGCAGAGTTTTTTTTTTTAACTATCTCCGGTGTAATTTTAAAGTTTTTTAAAGCTTAAATTCATCCTTCGGTACTCGGTGCGAGGGACTAAAGAAAAAAAACTTAAACGGTAACATACATTTCCAAGAGCAGAAATGAAAATTGTGTTACCAACACAAAGATCGAGACAGAATATTGGGAAATTAAATAACAAAATGGAATAAGTAAGAAAACTCAGACCTTTTAGTGAGAAATACATGTTTTAATTCTCAATTTTGGTTGTTAAATAGACCAAATGACCACGTTACGGTCTTAACATTTGGACATATCGCACTTGATGAGCTGGGAAAGCGTACTAGTTCCATAAATACCACACCAAAGCCGTTTGGTGCCATCTTTAATGGGATGAGTAAAAATGGAACATTATAATTTTCTGCACGATATTATTTAACACTACATTTATTTTCACTGTTTTCATGTCATTATCACAATGACAAAGAACATCGAAATAACAAGCGGGAATTTTCTAATTAACACTTGGAAAATTGTTTCCAAAACGTCACAATTCCATTGTTTCGTTAAACTTGCTGGGGTATTAAAAGAATTTTACAGCGCATGACATTAATTATCGCTAATAAAAACAGTGATATTTTATAGCAACTGAAATGAACAGTGTAGACTATTACCTGCTAGGGGCACCTGATTTTAGCTAAAAGAATTCAGGACAAATTGCGTTCCAAAACATTTCAGTTCAGAGCCACTTCGGCGATTGGATCATTTGAATTGTTACGCGTCTTATCTGTCTGCCCGCGAATCACGGACGGTCGGACGGTCAGTAGGTATGGGAGAAACTTAATTCTAATTGGCTCACTCACTTGTAACGGACTCTTTTTCACACAAAGACAAGTAGCCAATAGCCAAATAAAGAATGCAAGTGTGAACATGGGATATTGAAGTCTAGCCTCAACACAAATCTTTTCGCGAAAAACAGGTGACCCTAGGCATTACCAACACATATGTTTTCTCCCTGTTTTAATTAATCTTAACTGTAAATGGAATATTATAATTTACTGACAAAATATATTGTTACAAGAATGCCTGAGGGGCGTATATGTGTTCGTGAAGGAGGGAGGTCTTAAAAAAAACAAAATAACTAAATTTGATTTTTAATTTATTCACAAAGTAATTATTTACAGCATTAAATTATCTGTCTGCACTATTACTCTTTTTATTTCACAGTGAGAGCAATATTTAATGTATATTTAAACTATAATTCACGTATTTCTTGATGTCTCTGTTTGGTTATTGTCAATTAACTCATACTCATCATTAACACGCGTTCAGTCTATCTGTTGCCATAATTTATAATGTCTTTCACTCACGCATCCAGTCCAATAGTCCAGCCTGCAGTCGTACTCTTCACTGCTCTGAAGCTCGCAGTCACAAATTTTCTTCTCGCTGGTCGTTTTTCTCGCCGCGCGCTTCTCTTCTTGCTAGTCGTCTATCGCTGAAACTCATCCTGTCAACAACTGCNCCCCCGAGTCTAGCTGAGAGAAACAAGGTCAGTAATCCAGAGCATTCTTCAGATGTCTCGAAGACACCCGATACCCAAGGTCGGAAGAGGCACGCGCCCTGATAAACATAACAGGCGCGCTTTGTAAACATTGCTTTGTGAAAAGCCGCTGCGTCTCCGGTTGCAACTGATAGCGCGCGCGTCAATAAATCATACGTGCCTCGCACGCTCAAAGAGCGGCCGCCTGTAACAATAGGTAACAATTCAATTTAACCAAACATATAAGAACTTTTTATGTAACAAAAGTAGAAAATTGCTGTGATACATTATATATATATTTAGGAAACACCAAGCAAGTAATATATGGGGTACTTTTTCAAACGTTATATTAAAAAAGTGCGAAGAAATCGCGAATAGACTATAATATAAGTGGCACAATTCTAGCTTGTCTTGAAGGCCAGTACGTATTGCAAAGTAGTGGCGTGCGGTGAACTGTTGCAACGTAAGCTGGCGTTAGCTTTGCGCTGTACTCTTGTTTCTTGCCCGTTTACATCTCCACCACTAAAACGTAGCTCGACTACCGACGCCACAGGACGCGTGTATAGGTCCCTTGCTGCTCGCTTGTGAGTGGTCAGTACACATTCAGTTTCCCTAGGCTGCACTGTGGTTACTGGCTCCTGCTGCGTGCACCGAGAATGTACAGCAGTGAGCAAGCTCCAGCCTACCTTGCAACAGGTCACCACACACGCCACTGTTGCAAAGTGTTAATCACCTGAAGGACTGTGTGACGGTGGAGTCCATCTCGCCACACCGCACTAGAACGTGGCTGCGAGGACAATAACTTATTATTTATTGACAATTTTCTGAGTAGGCGTTAAAGCGGTCAAGCGGTCGTGTTACACAAGGCCCTTCCCAAACCATCGATGTACTGAGTTTTCCTATTTATTCCAGGAAAATAGTGGGAAATTATCTTATAGTTAGGGACATCCGAATTTTGCGAAAAGATTTACGCATCTGCTAGATTTCAATGTACTACAGGTAGGGCCAGTGACTTTTCGCGTAAAAATCGGAGCACACAGTAGACTTCAATACTATATACACACCTCAGCTGGTGTTATACCTCCATTGGCTGCTGGTGCCGTGTCCGTCTTTGACCAAGCCACTCAGGACTAAGTAACTTCAACACTGAACCTTCGTGATTCGTGCGCAAACGGTTGACACGGGCCAGAACATTTTTTAGCCAATCAAAGAAGCTGGACGACCCTACAGTTATTTGGACTGTATCATGTCTCGAAATCTTTTCGCGAAATATCACTGCCCTTAACTACAGGCATACCAGCAGTTTTCTTTCTCATATTGGCGGAGTTACTTTGTTAGAACGCATTTTCTTACGTTGACTGGCCAACCGGAATTAGGCAACTCCGATACTGCACGTCTGTGATTCGCGGACATACACCTAAGAAGCTTAACACTTAGATTATCCAATCAAGAAAGTGGATCTGAGCTTCACTGTTATGAAATACAACTGGGCGTGAAATCTTTCCGCGAAATTCGGGTGTTCGTGCCTATAGCTCATTACCTACTTCCTCCATCCTAGAAAACACACACACACAATTTTCAGTTAATTCTTTGACATTCTGACATAGTTAACGGAAGAGTCAGTCAATTTTATAAAGCATTATTTACCATTTTTCAGTTAATGGAAGATTTAATTTTTTCTCCGCTTTAAATATGTTTCGGTATCTCAATAAAACTTCGATTCCAGGAAAAAATCTTGTGCGATAAATAAATAAAATATTACACAAAATTTATTAAGTTTAACAGACTATCAAAGAAACTTTTCACAAATATATGCGGGAGTGGGAATTGAAAAAATACTAAACAGAAAAAATCTTGACTCCTGGCATAGTTACTTGGGAGTAGGCAACGTTTGTCTTATTTTTCAGATGAAATACAGCCGGACAGGCGTCATCCCAGGTAAATATACTGTGTTGTCTGAGACCACCACAATTCCCACATGCAGCCCGCACGACCGACTACCGGACAATGGCGGATGGTGGACCGTTGCAATTAATTTATACGTTTGTTAACCACTGTACACCCTTAGCGTACCCTGCAGAAACCAGATACTGAACGTATTAAGGCCATTCACAAGCAGGCGACATGGGGCCCCCTTAATAACTCGTCGTGAACAACGAGGTCTTGAGAGCCGTCGAAGTATGAAATGGCGTGGGCATGCAAGAGGCGGGGAAAACGTGAGACAGCCAAGGAAAACCATCGGCGTCGTCCGTCACGGTTCCCACGTGCGGAAATACGGGAGTGACCCCGCCAGGAATCGAAACTGGGTTCACCACGGCGCAAGGCTACGGCAGCCACGGCGAAGTCAGCTGCAGAACTGCGACACTGTACGTAAGTACACAGAGGAAAGAGAGCGTGGTGGTCCATTTGATGTGGACTCACCCATTCTCTCATTGGATGCGCGAGGCTCTGGAAAACGGGCTGGTTCACTACTGCGTGCTGCTGAATGTTCCCCCATTGGCTGGGCGCGACTTGGCGGCGTAGGTTACCAGGTGTTGATCGGCAAACGGCGTTCCAACATTTTTCTGGCCAAGTAAGGTAATTTTAATGGTATATTGGGTCGTGTTGCCGACAGATATTTGGTGTCGTATGTGCTAATTGCCAGTGTTATTACATCGGCCGGCCAAATACTTAATAGGGGATCCANATACCCCCCACCCTCCTCCCACAGGCGGGGGACGGACACTTCGCACCGGTCATCGCCGGGGCGACACGTCCGTGTCGTCGTGATGGTCCAAGCCCCAGCCCTCGGACATGACTCACGCGCAGAGTGATTATGAGTACAGAGGTGAAACAGCAGCTTACACCACGTCGCTGGCCGGTAGCACGTTGGAACGCCGTTCGCAGGGGTAACCAACCCGCCAGCAGGCAGCCCAGCCAATAGGGAACCTTCCATAGCACGCAGTAGCCAACCACACACGAGGTTTGTTTCCAGAGCCTTGCTGAGGATGGGTAAGCCCACGCCGAAGGAACCGTAACGCCATTTCGTCTCTGTGTACTTACCTGCTCTGTGACTCGGACTAGCCGGAGTGGTTCGGGCCCCACTGCGGTCACGAGTCTCACAACTTCTGGTCTGGACGTAACCGTGCGACGTTAAACAGAAACTTAAAAACCCCTTCCCTGTAGACTCTTCACTTTTTAACCATTTCAAGCATGGTGTTCTATATATGGGACGTTGCACATGAAGTGGAGTTAATAATCTAAACTGTTCACAGCAGAAAAAAGCATCCAATATGGTAAGTTCTTCACGTTTGGGAGACATCATCCGTTGTTGAGACTATACTCCGCAGTCTCATGAACACCTGATGTCAATAACATCAAATACAAACACATTTCTATTGGTTCTGACGTATGNTATACTCCGCAGTCTCATGAACACCTGATGTCAATAACATCAAATACAAACACATTTCTATTGGTTCTGACGTATGACAGAGCGTTACACTGACACTACTGCAGTTCCAACAAAAAAGTTTATTCGTTTCGACAACGCCTGCATAACATTTTTATATACCTATGCCTGAAAGAGTTAACCTCTTCCAGCAGGGAGTCGCTGCAAGGGATGCAATGGCTTGTCGATGACTGTACAACCTGTGAGGGTCGTCTGACCGATGCGTCAGGAGGACTCTTCTCCAAGTAGCAAACTGGAGAAGAAGCGAAGAATTATTCGGTAATATGCACTCGGACACCGCGACAGACGACGTGGAACGTCTCGTGTTCCAGTGCACGTGTTAGGATGAAATACGGTTTCTCTCCCATGTCAAATGTCCCCGTGGATAAAGAGGATTGCTGCAAACACAACAGCGGTGGAAGGTTTTTCTCGGGGTGCCTTAAATTCTTCCCCTATCGTATTCTTCCGCCTCACGCACTCTTCAGGCTAGCCGCAAACGACTTGTGTGTGCCCTAAGTACGGAAGAGGGGCTCAGATTACAGTAGCTCTAACGCAATCACATCCTCCATGACGTTTCCTCAGGCGAGAACACAGGATCGACGTATGCGTTAACTGCACGTGCGACGTAAAAACCCTAACATTAAAAGTCGTACTTTTTTTTTGGTGGTGCACGTTGCCGCCACTGGTAAAAACTAGGGTAATCGCCTTTCTGCTAGTGAGCGAGGGTGAAAACAACTAGGTTGGCTGCACTGTAAANGGGGGGTCGGCGCGCTTGCTGCAAGCATTATATGCGCAAACGGAAATTAAACATAAATAAATGAGATTCTCATTTAATTGCTACTAACCAGTTATCACAATAGCATGTACACTTCACTATACGAGTATGGCCTAACCTAAAACCTTAAAGATTGTATTAGTTCTATGGTGTGATTGTTACCTATGCTTGTCGTTGATATCATAACTGATAAGTTACTTGCTTGCATTTTTGCTGACGCACATTTGCTGTTTTGCTGGTCGTGTGCGAGGCAATGTCACATGTTCCTGATACCGCCAGCTTAGACAAAGCATAAAATAAAACAAGAAAAAACACTCACGTTGTCACTGACCAAGACGTGTTAGATGTCCTAAACCACCTCAGGTNGCATAAAATAAAACAAGAAAAAACACTCACGTTGTCACTGACCAAGACGTGTTAGATGTCCTAAACCACCTCAGGTGCCAGTGACACTGCAACCCACAATCCAGCGAATAATCGCTGTGTTTCTGCAAACCAAATATGAGTTTACAGTTCGTTCTAACCACTGCTAAGCGTTATCGNACAGCGAATAATCGCTGTGTTTCTGCAAACCAAATATGAGTTTACAGTTCGTTCTAACCACTGCTAAGCGTTATCGAGTGCATGCATCGCGTTATTTGCTCCGTGCATGATAATCCAACTGCAAAGGCACGTTCCGAAGATAGGGCAGAATGACAAATGACACAGACAAACTTCCCGTGGGCTGTTGCATTGTGCCAGAGCTAGCGTAAATAACGTTTTGAAACGATAATATTACGATCCGAGGAAATAGGGCGACGAAAACTACCCTGAATACTTTGCCATATAGTCGTGCAGCTCTTGGAACGCCAGAAATATGCTATTCATTCTGTCGTTTGGTTTGTCCTACCGGAGTTCGCAACAAGTGTGGTTTACATTACACGCGCTTCTGCAAACGTTGTACAAAGCGCGAGCTTTCTCAACTTATTTGCTTCCGCCAGGGATTTTTTTTCTTCAAAACTCCATCTCAAGCAATTGTTTTTAATTTACGTGCATCTGTGGTAACCTGCAAGCCCAAGTAATGCACATACGAAAATTTTACTAAAATATAAGCGTATAATATTCAACCTTACACCAACAGATGCCTGTAATCCTGCAAAATCAGTGCATTTTTGTCAAGTAAAATATTTTAGTGTGTCCGTGTTTAACAGTATGTCCGCTGAATCACCAATCAAAAAATTAACAAACACCTCCGTATTCATAAAGCACAAAATCAACTTTCCGAAGGATTTTTTAAAATAATGCATCCATCTGGTAACACGGCATTCGNCGTATTCATAAAGCACAAAATCAACTTTCCGAAGGATTTTTTAAAATAATGCATCCATCTGGTAACACGGCATTCGAAGACGTTCGAAGTATGGTTGTGAATAACAAAAAAATTAACTGACCACCCAAACGAATGATTCATAGGTTTTGAGTACCAGCCGTCTCGGAAATGCAAGACATTTTTTTATCTCCGTTGAGGAAACCTGCTAACTCAAAGTGGTTCATAAGAAGAAATTTTCTATGACGCTGCAGCCAAGATGGATTTTCTGTTACATTCATTTTTCTAGGGGCCTAGGTGGCTGAGCGGTTAGCCTGCCCGGCCTGGTTCAATACACGGCCGGGTCACTCCCACATTTTCGCATTTGGGAATCGTGCCGGACGATACCGCTGGTCGGCGGGTTTTTCTCGGGGATCTCCCGTTTCCCCCGCCATTTCATCCCAGCGCTGCTCCATACTCACCTCAATCACCATCATCTGCTCTCAAGTCCTCGCTGTTAAGAGCCGCCCAAATCCCTTCACTCACTCACTCATTAATTTTTCTACAACAAATCTAAGAAGCAACAACGGAACAATTATGGCGTGGAAGGTGGTAGCACTGAGTCCAGTTCCGTGCGGAATGGAAGTCTCATTGCTCTAAGCGCGAGACAATGCGGAGACATTTCTAAACTGACTTACACAAATGTAGGTAGGTAAATATTCAACAAAGAAGGGCAAGTATTCTTAAAAGAAGTATGAAAATTAAGCATATCAATTATAGGCTAAGAATTTTATTCGCCTGTATCCATACACGTTAATACTAATCGTTATTTTTCATTTTAATCGAAATTTTTCCCAGGAAATAATTTGCGAACATATATTTCATAATCTGCCTACTTCCCCTACAGAAAGAAATATTTTGATATACGGTGTTACAAAATGCTATTCCTCATTCTTATATATTCTAGTCCATGACCTACCGCACTGAAGACTGGGTGTCTTCCAGCTAGGTCACCGGAACAGGCCCATGCTTTTTTTTTTTACCAATCAGCGCAGCCACACTTCAGTTTGTTTCGGTAGTGTGGGTGGTCTTGATAAACAAGGGGCTACAAGAACCACGACATTTTTTAACTGCGCCAGCAACAGCTCGTGTGAAATATGCGACCGCCCGGTCGCCGCATCCGCGGAGAATGGACCATAAAATTATCCTCGCTCGAGCACGGCAGAGGGCGGAGAAGTGAAGGCGGAATGTAACACGATACGTCGCCGGAAGTGCGGGCAAGAACACACTGCGCGCCAAGTGTGCGAGGAGTAGCGTGCAGGGAGGACTTTCTCCACCCCCTCCACCGGCCCCTCCCCGAAAGCGAGCCACACCAGAAGAGTACAGGTCAGCAAGGGGAAGGCAGCGGAGGGTAGGTTAGGGTCCCGGGTATTGGGGTCAAGNTCTGACAGACCATTTCACCGGGCGCTCTGCCATGACGCCCTCGTAAATAACCCGCGTGACATTTAAATGGCGCGCCGGCCCAGTTTGGCCTGCTAACTCCCTCCTCCTCCCCCCTCACGCACGAGGAGATCCTTATTCCCCCTCGTTTACCTAAAGGCGCAGTCCTCTCTATTTCGCCATCTGCGGTGCAGAACTAACCTGCCTCTTCATCCTTTGTCCCTCCGGATTTTACGACGTCCCAGCTCATACCTGACCAGTTATCCTAACGACTCTCTTGTTTGCAGATTTGTTACTTTTAAATTAATGCTAATAAGATTAGGTTGAATAGTAGATCTCACGCTAGTCTGCACAACGAGCGTACACAAAATAATACAACACCGTTAAAGCTTTTAGGGACTTGGCACCACTCAACGTTTTCACACGCAAAGTGCAAAATACGTGGTTAATGCCAAATTAAATTCCAAATAATACAGCGGTAGTAATGTTCCTGTACATTTGCATGACACCACCTCATTAGGTCAAATCAGTCATCCAGGGTTATATTCCGTTGTTAATTGGTTTATCGATAGTTTATTTTTCATTTTCATTCCATTATAACATGTTTAATCCTCATTTGATTTGCGTTCTTCTTCGGTTTTATAACATCCCATATAAAGTTATTACGACACATTGATTAATTGTATTACTTGCACATGTGAATGTGTATCACTTATTCATTGATACTCTTGTTACATTACCGAAGCTAAGGCTTAAATGACTGTAAGAAATTAATACACAATAACGACAAAATGCCACTACAAGATACATTATAAGTGTCCAGAAGGAATAAACATGAGAAAATGACACTGCTGTCGATCATTACTACATTTCAGACACATTTCCTTACGTAACAATCACGAGGAGAACCATAACATTGTATGGGGAGTGGATTCCATAACATATCTGCTAGACTACTAAAGACGTTTCCACAGAAGGCGATAAGGGTGCTTTCACTTATATTTTTAGTTACTCACTTTTCTAATTTATAATAAAAAATAATAAAATATAAGGTTAGGTGTTAGACTAATTCTAATATTTTCACATTAGGCATGCAAAACATGGAATTATAAATGTTTTACTAACTATCATGGACAGTAAAATTACGCGATTTTGACAACCTGTAGGATAAACTCCACTATCCTATGGAATTTCGACCCTCGGTTATTTGTTCATTAATTGTAGTCTAGTGAGTAACCATTTTGACCTCACGCCAGGTGGAACGGGATTCGGGTCTTGTTTCCAAGTTCTGTTATTGACTCAAAATTCATCCTAGTCGTGTCTGATAAACTCTGGCCAAATTATAAACATAGAATAAATATACATGAGTTTGAAGACTAGTTTGTCCTAAGATGAATTCGCGGAATTTTACGGCTCCAGGTGTTGCAAATGATATTTTTTTTTGCGTGGTGTACTCAAAGTCGACAAAGAACTTGTTTTGTCATCGCTACAAATGAGCTGTAGGCTTTGTGTTCAGCTCAAGTATACCCTCGTTCCCAGAGGATCTGAGTCTGAGTTTTTCGCGCGTGGGAAACATGGCGGACGTTGCGGGATGGGGTTTCTCGCGATGCACCCACTTCCCCCAATACTGCTTTCCATAGCTTCTCGACTCACGCCCCGCTACATCTAAGTCATACTAAGGGCCCCGCTGGGAACAGCAAGTCTGTCACTTAGGCGTTCAATCTACCTCCGCTCATTCTCGTTGACCCAGGCACAAAAGCACGCGATTCCCATTCCCTATTCCGCTTATCGGGAGCCTAATTACGTCAGCATCGTTAGCCGGGAGTAGCGGAGTTTACGATGTTCTGATAAGCAGGTGAGCACTACCTTTCCTGTCGCAGCAACTATTGCCCCCACTACGTAAACGGCTCCCGAAGAACAAAAAACAAATGAGAATCTCTCCCCTTCCCCCTTCCCTTCATAACACTGAATAGGGATGCCGATTAAATGATTAAAAAAAAAATTAATTAAATCGATTTTAAACAGTCGACTTTATATCGATATATTTATTTTATAATCCTCTTTCGATTTAGCGGCACGTCAGATTTAATATGCGCATCGATACTCTGTGCCTCGATCTAGATCGATGCCAGAAATAGATTAATAGGGTAAAGATCGGCATGTCTAGCACTGAATAACAGAATGCCAGAAACTGGCAAGTTACGCCAATGGGCCTTCGGTTCGATTTGCGAGCACCGCAACTGCAGGTAAAGTTTCCTCGAGTCAGCACGGTGGCGACTGGGCCACGGGGCCGGGACACAAACAGCAGCACTCGCTGCAGAGCCCGAGGGTACGAAGACCCCTGTGATGCCGGGGAGGGGGGATGGTTGCCACACGCCTCCAGTTCGGCGCTTATGCAACGTCCCGCGGGCGTGCTGACAACGACGTCGACTGATCACGGCCAACCCTCCCTCGGCGCACCCGCGCTGCTCAATGCTAACCGCGTCGACGGAGGAACAATGAGCTACTGAAACGTAATGAATAATAACATCAATTTAATTTCACATCAGATAAATCTAACGACAATCTCACGATAAGGAAAAAAAATAGACTTATGTATGCCCACCCAAATATACGATTTTAGAGGTTGCAATAGACAATATATTTTGTTCCGAACTGTACAAATATTAGTATGGTCCGTCATATTATGTCGGGAAGAAAATAAAAACGTGTTTGTGTTTGATGTTCTTGGCAATGGTTGTTTATAAGACACCTGTCACCAGCCACTTGACGTCGTTTTTGTTCCGACTGTTCTTGAATGCCGATGTTTCCTGCGCTGGGGAGCGTTATGGTGCTTACTTATAACCGTACCCCCCCCCCTCTTCCATGTCACTGTTCATCTACTACCTCAATCAGTAAGGCGAACCGGGTTCAAACCCCGACCCGGTCGTTCCCGGATTTTCGCAAGTGGGAATTGTGCAGGATGCCGCTGGTCGGCGGGTTTTCTCGGGGAACTCCCGTTCCTTCCGTCCTTGCATTCCGGCGCTGCTCCATGCTCAACTCGCTTCACCATCATCGGCTCTCAAGACCTCGTCGTTAAGAGACGCCCAAATCTCTTCACTCACTCCACACCTCCAGATTACGGCTCCGCACGCCGCTTTCTCTGCTCTGGTGTTAATGACAGCCTGCGTATGGTACTGTTAGGTTGTTCTGGTTAGGCCGCCGAACGGTGGGCAGGGATCAGAAAACCGTCCAACGCGGCTGAGTGCGGTCTGCTTACGAATAGCATTCAAGAAACGTTACGTGTCTATACGTTCTTCAGTTCCTCCATTTCTCTCTAAAACATGTTTTTGTGATTGTGGAAATGGCTAAAACGAGCATTATCACAATCATTTATAGGTATGAACATTCCGGTACCAAACATTAAAAAAGGAATAGGAACGTGCATCAAACCTTTATTATTATTGTTACGTCATAAAATGGCGGGGTCTCCGCTGAAAATCTCATAGAGGCGCGTTATCAACGGCAAGACTGCACGGTACATTGCTTTGCGAGTAGAGGCGATGAGAAAATTCATGCACATGTCTCGGTCGCCCCTAGCGCTCCCGTGATTTTTGGCCCTCAGACGTGCAAACTTCCCTCAACTAGGCAGGCGGCCACCTTAACCCGCAGTCCCCTCAATGACGATCGCCTAGACGTGATGCGGAATGACACGGGGTGTCCAGTAACTCGTGTGCCGATGTCATGCGGTTGCAAATGCTTGGGGCACAGTTGCGATCCTCCCTTGGTGTGACCTGTCTTGATAGACCCGGACCTTCAAGTCGTGTGTGGCTGCCTTCGTGTACTCGTCGGCGCCAACATCGGGCTCCCGTCGCACTGGTGTGCCCCGCATGCCTGGCAACTGCAAGATACGTGATCCGGCCTCGTGCAGTTCTACAACGCAGACGATAAACATTCCTTCACGCACTCGCAACGTTGTCTAACGCGTCTACGTATTTCACGAACTTCCCTCAGTGATGCTCCACGCAAGCCTCACTATTACTATCACTGCAATCGTAGTGAAACCACTTATTCCCTCTGGTGGTCGTTCCAGATGTTAACATGTCATTACAATTCAAAGCGTTACCACATCAAACGATTGTATGCACGTCTACCAAATTACATTTAATTTGTACCATTCCTTCTGGATGCTTCACTGAGCACTTTTAAAAGCCCTGCTGAAGATCTACTTGTATGCTGAGTGTGTATTATTCTACCGTAAGTAAAATTAACAATGCTGTGGACCTCATCACTTCAGTCATGCTTCTGCAAAATTAAACAGATGAATTATAAGAAAAGTAAGTATTTTACAAATTTGCTAAATCTTACACTTATAATCTTTAAAAAAACAGCAAAAGAAATAATATCTGTTTTCACAAATGATTACATATCTTTCTTAATTCAACGTTATGACATGGAACTACTTTCCGTCCGTCGTTACCAACTTTCCTGGCCGCATAGCAGCCAACGTGCACGTGAAATTACATGCAAGTAGTGGGGCGGCGAGACTACTCGGAGGTTGATTTCAAAAGATCTCACTTTACCGCGAACAGCCATTATAATGCTGAACAAGAAAGGCCTTCGCTTGAGTCACGTACTATTCGTGTGAATGAACAACATTACGTGTGGAATGTAAATGTGCGGAGTGCGGCGCATAAGGGCGACGTGCCAGAGGCAACGTGCGGTGATGTCGCCCGTGCGTTGGCCGGGCCGGGCGAGGAACAGGTGCGCGCGGCAGCTCCCCCCCCCCCGACATTTGCACAGTCACCGCGGACCTCATTATCATATGTGGGCCAACTGCCAACTGCCGAAGCGACAATGAGAGCACAAGGACGCGCGCAAACAGTGCGCCGTGGGTTGCCGCCCCACTCCCACTCCGGCTGACGAGTCGTCGACAGGCACCAGGTGGCCAGCTCACTCACTCCCACTCCTTCCTTAGGCCACCTTTATAAACTATAGTCCACTCACGGTCACTTCCGAATTTTTCGAAGCCCTGCTTAAGTTCTACTTCCAGGATATACCTCCGCCTCATGCAAACAAAGTTTAGGTAGGTCTAGAAAATTACCAGAGGGATGACGCACCGCATTCGTGGCAATCACTTCAATAATATTTTACATAAGAATTATTTCTTTCTAGCCGTTACCAACACACCTGTTTTCTCTCTGTTTCCATTTACATTTATTATAAATNACATAAGAATTATTTCTTTCTAGCCGTTACCAACACACCTGTTTTCTCTCTGTTTCCATTTACATTTATTATAAATGAAATATTATAATTTATAGTTAGACTATAAGTAGGGGCGGGGCAGTGATATTTCGCGAAAAGATTTCAAATAAGATACAGTCCAAAGCACTGTAGGGTCGTCCAGCTTCTTTGCTTGGCTAAAAAAATGTTCTGGCCCGTGTTAACAGTTTGCGCACGAATCACGAAGGTCCAGTGTCGGAGTTACTTAGTCNACATAAGAATTATTTCTTTCTAGCCGTTACCAACACACCTGTTTTCTCTCTGTTTCCATTTACATTTATTATAAATTAAATATTATAATTTATAGTTAGACTATAAGTAGGGGCGGGGCAGTGATATTTCGCGAAAAGATTTCAAATAAGATACAGTCCAAAGCACTGTAGGGTCGTCCAGCTTCTTTGCTTGGCAAAAAAAATGTTCTGGCCCGTGTTAACAGTTTGCGCACGAATCACGAAGGTCCAGTGTCGGAGTTACTTTGTCCTGAGTGGCTTGGTCAAAGACGGACACGGCACCAGCAGCCAATGGAGGTATAACAACAGCTGAGGTGTGTATATAGTATTGAAGTCTACTGTGTGCTCCGATTTTTACGCGAAAAGTCACTGGTCCTAACTATAAGTAAATGTTCAATTTAACCAAAAATAAGCTACTTTTATGTTAATACAAGTATAGAACGTTTCTGATACATGCCGTAGTTAGGAAACAATCCAACACGCCATACACGGGGTGATATTTTAAAAACAATTTTAACAAATTGCGAATAGAAAGAAACGCAAAGAGTCGAACCCGACGCAAGAACGCAATGCAAAAGTTGGTCAACTTCCAACTTCTTGCGTTTTTACTTGCGTTTTGCGCCTTCTAAATTAGCAATAATCGATTGCAAAATAGTCGTACGGAAAGCTGTGATTTCTACTTATTATATTATTGCCTTGTAAAATGAATGTATGCCTACATTCATGCTTTGAATCATAAATAAAGTATAATTACGTATTTAAATATTTTAGTATCATCATTCTGCTACCAAAGTTAAAAAGCGTTCTTAGAAATTCGTTATTCAAGCATTTAAAAATAATATACCAGTAACTTTACAAAGCTTAAAATTAAAAAAAAAAATATATATCCACACTAAGCAAATATGTTTGAAAAAAAGGAAAACATGTTCATTGGAAACAATTATGGAAATACATTTTTTTGTACTTGTTTGGTAGGCATATTAATTTTGTAATGTTGGTGACGTCCTGCAACGCGCAATGTTTATAAACGATCGTAATTTGTTTGCGTTGCGTCGTTACGTTTGTTGCGTAGTTTATAAACCCTGGCCACACACAGCAGAGAACTACACACAGGTAAGGTTTGTTCCGCCCATGTTAGAAACAAATCGAGATTTCTTATGGAAAAGTTTGACATAGGGAAAATATCTGCAGCAAGGTGCTTTTTTAGAATTCGAATAGGTCACTTTTAAGCTGACGGTAAATGGAGAAATTCGATATATTTGCGTGTAAAGGTTCGTATTTGGCTCGAAATGTGATATATACTTGTTCCGGTCAGAATTTTAAGTATTAACATTCTGACAGGTATTACCAAAACTGGGTCAACTTGTACTGTAAGCAACCTCTTAAGCGAATGCCACTCTATAAAATTTTTCCTTTATGATATACTGGAAATAACATTTGAAGAAGACATACACCGATCAAAATTTTACATCGAGCAGCAATGATTCTGAATCTATTTGCAAATCGGCCATAATATCAAAGCTTTTCATACAACGGAGGTAGTCTGGTTTTTATTTCAGCGTAATTTTCAAAGCGGGATACTGCTGTTGTGTTAACATGCGGCCCAAAACAGGAAGGGGTATTAAGAAAATTCGTGCTTGAATTTAACTACTGTATAAAATAAAATTTTATTTTATTTATCGCAAATATTTACTGCACGAGAAAAATTATTACGTAACAATTTTTACTATTATTATTGAGTATGCTTGAATATGCTCTTCCAACAGTATTCATGCCCTGAAAGAATTTATATAAATTATCTCCATGGACGCCATTTAAAAGTTTCGTGCGATCCGAAATAACCGTTTACGATGTGCAAGGTCAAATTTTATAACTGGTCCAATAGATAAAAAACCATAATGGAAACTGGATGACTTCGGTG
The DNA here is from genome assembly GCA_002778355.1 of Clitarchus hookeri. Taxonomy (NCBI): domain Eukaryota; kingdom Metazoa; phylum Arthropoda; class Insecta; order Phasmatodea; family Phasmatidae; genus Clitarchus; species Clitarchus hookeri. The sequence continues at coordinate 804,218 of NQII01000390.1, read as the reverse complement.
ACGTCACAGCCTTCCAAATTTCTTCGACATACTTTCTTTGCTCGAAACGCAGTTCTGAGGGAANTCTTAGAAATTCGTTATTCAAGCATTTAAAAATAATATACCAGTAACTTTACAAAGCTTAAAATTAAAAAAAAAAAAATATATATATATATATATACACTAAACAAATATGTTTGAAAAAAAGGAAAACATGTTCATTGGAAACAATTATGGAAATACATTTTTTTGTACTTGTTTGGTAGGCATATTAATTTTGTAATGTTGGTGACGTCCTGCATCGCGCAATGTTTATAAACGATCGTAATTTGTTTGTGTTGCGTCGTTACGTTTGTTGCGTAGTTTATAAACCCTGGCCACACACAGCAGAGAACTACAAACAGGTAAGGTTTGTTCCGCCCATGTTAGAAACAAATCGAGATTTCTTATGGAAAAGTTTGACATAGGGAAAATATCTGCAGCAAGGTGCTTTTTTAGAATTCGAATAGGTCACTTTTAAGCTGACGGTAAATGGAGAAATTCGATATATTTGCGAGTAAAGGTTCGTATTTGGCTCGAAATGTGATATATACTTGTTCCGGTCAGAATTTTAAGTATTAACATTCTGACAGGTATTACCAAAACTGGGTCAACTTGTACTGTAAGCAACCTCTTAAGCGAATGCCACTCTATAAAATTTTTCCTTTATGATATACTGGAAATAACATTTGAAGAAGACATACACCGATCAAAATTTTACATCGAGCAGCAATGATTCTGAATCTATTTGCAAATCGGCCATAATATCAAAGCTTTTTATACAACGGAGGTAGTCTGGTTTTTATTTCAGCGTAATTTTCAAAGCGGGATACTGCTGTTGTGTTAACATGCGGCCCAAAACAGGAAGGGGTATTAAGAAAATTCGTACTTGAATTTCACTACTGTATAAAATAAAATTTTATTTTATTTATCGCAAATATTTACTGCACGAGAAAAATTATTACGTAACAATTTTTACTATTATTATTGAGTATGCTTGAATATGCTCTTCCACCAGTATTCATGCCCTGAAAGAATTTATATAAATTATCTCCATGGACGCAATTTAAAAGTTTCGTGCGATCCGAAATAACCGTTTACGATGTGCAAGGTCAAATTTTATAACTGGTCCAATAGATAAAAAACCTTAATGGAAACTGGAATGACTTCGGTGACGTCACAGCCTTCCAAATTTCTTCGACATACTTTCTTTGCTCGAAACGCAGTTCTGAGGGAACAGTTTTACCGTATTTCAGTATTGCTATCTAACGTGCTCGCTACTGCCGAGNACAGTTTTACCGTATTTCAGTATTGCTATCTAACGTGCTCGCTACTGCCGAGAGGCTAGTCGTAGGACGACTTTGCATAGTAACCGTAACTTACAACTAAAAACGGTAAGTACGTTCACTCAATTCTTACCCGGTATTCAAGCCCATAACCTCACTTCAGGAATGGACCCTAGCGCGTCACTGGCCACGAAGGCAATCACATAACCTTTTTCACTCTAGCCCTGAATTACTGACGTCAATCACTGAATGTCTGTTAAATAGCTGCTACCAACTGAAAAATCAGTCGAATTGAGTGGAGAGTTTTGGACGGCTCTTAACATCGAAGTCTTGAGAGCCGATGAGGGTGAAACGAGTTGGGTATGGAGCAGCGCTGGAATACAAGGGAGGGGGAAACGGGAGTTCCTCGAGAAAACCCACCGGCCAGCGGCCTCGTCCGGCACGATTCTCACTTGCGAAAATCCGGGAACGACTAGGCCGGGGTTTGAACCCGGTTCGCCTTACTGATTGAGGTAGTAGATGAACAGTGACATGGAAGAGGGAGGGGGGGTTCGGTTAAAAGTAAGCGCCGTAACCGCCCCCAATGCAGGAAACATCGGCATTCAAGAGCAGTCGGAACAAAAACGACGTCAAGTGGCTGGTGACAGGTGTCGTCGAGGAGTTGGAAACGTTTAGGCACGGGCCAGGGCTAGTGACGTACGATCCCGGTCGCCGCGGGAGGACGGCATCCGAACTGCGGGGTGTGGC
>NQII01000390.1:736425-797247 GCA_002778355.1 Clitarchus hookeri | reverse complement strand
AAAAAAAAAAAAAAAAAAAACAGTCGCCCCTGTAAATTAAACTCTGAAATTTGTCGGACTTTCTCAACTGATGGAGTTAGTCACAGAAAAAAAATTAAGGATAAAACAATTTTTAAAATTTAAAAAATTATGATCTAGCCATAAAATATGAGGAAAAAATAGAGAAAAAAATTGCTAGAAATAATTACTAAAATAGACAGCACAATAAAAGTACGACAAAAATTCGCAAATGCAGACATAAGAAATGTTTTATCTTGATAGGAATATTTTAGTCAATTTATCAATTAAAATAAACACAATCCAAAAGTATATTTTTAAAAAATACCAGACACGGTGAACCTAGCAAACACAGCGATTCAACTACTCACACGCGAGTTGAAAGTACATAACTTGATTTTGGTGAAGAAATTATTTAATTTATAAACTACATCACGTAGTTTAGACGTACTTTTTGAAATATAAATGTGTACACAAAAAAAAAATATTTTAGTTTTTACCACTAAAATCCTTACGTCAAAAAAATTGTTTTTATTATTGTCTCCTGCAATCCGATTGGCTTAGGCCTTACACACTCGACGCGAAATAAAAGTNAACAGTCGCCCCTGTAAATTAAACTCTGAAATTTGTCGGACTTTCTCAACTGATGGAGTTAGTCACAGAAAAAAAAATTAAGGATAAAATAATTTTTAAAATTAAAAAATTATGATCTAGCCATAAAATATGAGGAAAAAATAGAGAAAAAAATTGCTAGAAATAATTACGAAAATAGACAGCACAATAAAATTACGACAAAAATTCGCAACTGCAGACATAAAAAATGTTTTATCTTGATAGGAATATTTTAGTCAATTTATCAATTAAAATAAACACAATCCAAAAGTATATTTTTTAAAAATACCAGACACGGTGAACCTAGCAAACACAGCGATTCAACTACTCACACGCGAGTTGAAAGTACATAACTTGATTTTGGTGAAGAAATTATTTAATTTATAAACTACATCACGTAGTTTAGACGTACTTTTTGAAATATAAATGTGTACACAAAAAAAAATATTTTAGTTTTTACCACTAAAATCCTTACGTAAAAAAAATTGTTTTTATTATTGTCTCCTGCAATCCGATTGGCTTAGGCCTTACACACTCGACGCGAAATAAAAGTNCAAAAAAATTGTTTTTATTATTGTCTCCTGCAATCCGATTGGCTTAGGCCTTACACACTCGACGCGAAATAAAAGTCAAAGCAGTTCAAGCGCACGCAAGCGGCGCTCTTGAAAGTACACAACACCGCCCAAGTATGCGGAATGTACGTCAAGAGTTTATATTTGATCTGAACTGGGTACAAACCAATTTGTTTTGATTTTTGCCGTATGTTCCACTTTGTCAGATCCTTCATGTTCATTTCCGTCGGGTTTAGAACGGTTTCATTCCTCTATCAAACATTAGTATACTTCTAACACTCTCTTCATCTCTGATCATTCTTGTTTAGCTAACGCGTTCTCTTTTGGCTGCTTATGGCCTCATTTCACTATTTCGTTCATCTCTGAAAAGCAACCTCTTTACGAACGCTGTACTTTTTATGGCGAACACCTTAACATTAAAAAATAATAATAATTTCACATCACTGCTGTCGTAACAATCGAGTGTTTGGACGGGTTCTTTTCCTTTCAATGTGTACGAATGTACTGTAGGCGTTATTTGTGATAAAAGGTTTAAACTCATGACACCACAGGATTCCGCTTTCGGACTTCGAATAAGCTACGTCACGTGTGTGCATGTGTTGTGTCGTTTCTAGATGTAAGCCCCTCTTCTCCGTCGGCATATAAAGCGAGGGTGTGAATACGGTAACCATTAATATTCTTATCTAGTTCAGTTTTGTTAAATAATGAATATTTTTGAACCCGGAGAACAATTAAGAGCAACAGACTCGGACCATGACTTGCACTGCTGATGTTCAAATGGTACGTAACGACTGATGTCAAAGAACACATAATACAAAGTTTATATAAGATTACGTTTCTAAGCGACTTGCACCGAACAAATTATTCTGTTGGACAGCTTTCCGTTGTTCTCTTGCGACCAAATTTTACACTGTCCTGTTCGCCACTGGGTGGCGTTCCAGTAGCTTAACTCGCTCTTGGCGGTGTTCCAAAACTGCACAGTTAATTACGCTCAGCGTCTTATTTATACATTTTTTTTTCGACTTTATTTATACTGACGTAGTTAAGGCTTCAATGCCTTCCCTTACACTTAACCAGGTATAACATAACGTGCACATGCGTAAACATAATGAGCAAGAAAGAAATATGCTTAAATACTTAAATTAACAAGAGGCGAAACAGAAATATGATAGCTCAAGTCGATTAAACTCTAAAAATTTATCTGTGGTTTCCAATCATGTACATATCTTGAGCAGGACTAGAGACAAGGGATTGTTTAAAGAAAAAAAAAAAACAATCGCACAATAATATGGATCTACAATAGCACAATAATGTGTATCATAGTCAGCATTACCAATCAGAAATATAAATGCGCAGAGCCTACAAAGCAGCTGAGAGGAAAACAAGAAGAGTAGAATTCTTACAAGTATTGTTTCGGCAGTAAACTAGAGGTAAAGTGGAAAATGACAGTAGGTTTAGTTGAATTACGCTAGCTGAAAGAAAACACGCATGTTCTGCTGACGGACACGGGTGGGAAGGTACAAATGAGGGGTGACAAAACCCGTATAGTTTATTTCAAACGTAAGTCGTATTCGGTGCTGTATTTTTTGACATAATGTTTATGATTAGGTTCAGGTAAATGTAACTTATTGTGTATATATTTTAAAAAGTGGAAAGAAGTTGTGGAAAGTTACGTATGTGGATTTACATAGTAAAGAGAGCGTGCTATTTACATTNTTTTAAAAAGTGGAAAGAAGTTGTGGAAAGTTACGTATGTGGATTTACATAGTAAAGAGAGCGTGCTATTTACATTTCGCCGTTCTAAAGCCACTTTTACCTCAGTTTTGTTCAGCTTTAATTCACTGTTACTTTTCTACTCTCTCTGAGTACCGTTTTGGAACTCCGCCCAGCTTGAAGCTCAACATGAAAATGCTCGCGATTATTGATTGTTAAAGCGTTCCGTGAGTTTCGAAAATTCCAATATGTGACAAGTTAGACTTCAAGAGCGAATACTCGTGTCTTCCTTTCATGATTGGATCACAGTTGTCTGGCCTCGCCTTGGACTACACTTTAGCCAGTAATAAAAAGGAAGAATAGTCNGCCTTGGACTACACTTTAGCCAGTAATAAAAAGGAAGAATAGTCGTGACCGCATCGCGTGCAGCCAAGTTGAACAAAAGAGAATCTTCTCATTACGGCAGCAGAACTAATGAATAAGCAACTGTGGCCCGAGTACGCACACGACTGAAAAATCTAGGTTTCTACAAAAAGAATTCGCGAAATTCTATCGATTGTATAACCTATTCAGAACCGCGCAGAATCATTCATGAGGCCTTAACACAATTGAAAATTTTAACATTTGACTTTACGTTTGCTTTCTGACACGTTGTTTCCTGTGGAGCTCGACACAAAGGAAATGTCAAAGATAAAGTCAAGCACTCTTGACTTTACGATTTCAAAAATTTGATACACAAAATTTAAAGTCAAGCCGCCATTTTGCCGAGAATCTAACAGACGTTGCGTGGAATGAGTATTTGGTTATTGTAGGGTGATTTTAATCTCGGTATTTTAAAGCAAGTTCGTGTAAATTCAAGAAATGGCGAACGACTGTAATGTGAAGAGAAAATTTATGAATTCAAAAGTATGAATAAAGTAAAAAAAAAAAGTTTTTCTGTTTTGAAATGAAATTTTAATATAAACACCTAGGCCGAGTTTAAAAAGAGGTACGTAAAATGCATTCCTGGATAATATGTAATTATTTACATAATAAAGATACACACTTTTACAAAGATTGCAGAACCGATATTCAATTGTCTGAACTTTGACTTTAAAATTGTATTGTGAGGGTGAAGTGAAGCGAGGCGAATATGGAGCAGCGCAGGAATGAAAGGGCGGGGAAAAACGGGAGATCCCCGAGAAAACTCGCAGACTAGCGGCATCGTCCGGCACGATTCCAACAAGCGAAAATCCAATGGCGACCCCGGTTCGCCTAGGTGGGAGGCGAGTAGTCTGACCACTACACCACCGTGACCCCTAATTGTATTGTGTATCGGCGATATCGACAAAGGGAGGGAGATGTAAAATCAAGTGCAATGTTTTCTGTTTTCTGTCGTGCAGGGAGGGGACTTCGTCTCTCCCGTTGCCAGAGGTCGCGCACGGCGACCGCGAAGCAAGATTGCGAAATGCTGCCGTCGCTAGCTTCTCCAACAGGTGGGCCGGTAATTAACGACTCCGCGGGTCGCAGGTCAGCGTCCACGTCGTTGTTACGACCGGCGTAAAAAAAAACTATTCTTCGTTAGTTCCTGACCCTACGCGACTTCAGCTTNTACGACCGGCGTAAAAAAAAACTATTCTTCGTTAGTTCCTGACCCTACGCGACTTCAGCTTGCGTATGCGAGATAAGGTCTACTTCCACGCGTGTTGCCGTATGCGCCGACCGCCACAAGCCGACCCCATTAGCCATAAAAGAAACGCATCTGCGGTTGCCTCACGATTTCAACGACATTATCGCCCAAGATGAACATGTTTTTCGGATTTCACATAACACCAACGTCTATTAAAAAGTCCAAACAAGGAATCACACACATGCAAACAACCAGACAAATATTCAATTTTACCTCTTACGTCTAAACAAAAAAACAAACCTTTGTTACGGTAATTTTTACTTGCAGTCACGAACGATGAAAATGAAAAAGGAAAACGAACACAGACGAACGAACTGCTGCAGCTATACAGAGGTGAAACAGTTACTCACTCTAGCTTCACACGCGCACGCAATAGCGTCACTGGCCACCATTATGCCGCCGTTTGCCAATCAGAAAGAATGGAGTGGGGAAATTTGGGCGGCTCTTAAAATCAATTTTTTGAAAGTCCGATGAGGGTGAAACGAGGTGAGTATGGAGCTGCGCCCGAAATGCAAGGGCGGGGAAAAACGGGAGATCCCCGAGAAAACCCACCGACCAGCGGCATCGTCCGGCACGATTCCCACGTGCGAAAATCCAATGACGACTCCGGTTCACCTAGGCGGGAGCGAGTAGTCTAACCAATACACCACCGCGGCCCCTGCCAATCAGAAAGACAGCCTTGCTCAGCTAATCAGAGAATGAGTACACCCACATAAAAGGAACCGACACGTTATTTCACACCTCTGTACTTGCCTACTCTGTCTCTCCAGTCTAGGCCAAAAGGGTAAGGCGAAGTTTTTATGACGACGTACTGACTTGACACACAGCTAGACAACTAGATAATACAATAAGAAATCGGCGAAGACACCGTACATTTTTCGCCGACCTGGACGCCTGTCCGTGGCGTCTTACTTATCGCATTTCTGTACCGTATCTCCGTCACACCCCCCCTCCCTTCCCGGCGTTCTTCCTCACAACGGTCCGCACGCCAATGAGAACACACCGTAACGCATCCCCGAAAGAGGTCATCTTCGCGGACTGGACGTGACGCCGCAAAACAAAGTCGTGGAATTAGGGTTACCAGACGTTCTCTGTTACCCGGACATGTCCTCTTTTTGAGGCATTGTAAACTGTTAGGTCGGGTTTTACAAATAAATCGAAATGTCTTCTTCCCCAATAAAAGTGAAAGCCACCAAGTATTACTTTTGTGAGGTGCTTGATACGTTGTTAAACGTTTGGTAATGGTACCAACGAACTTCTTGCAGAATTGTAAACTTTTCAGAGAATATCACGTGATTCCTTTGTCTTTATCAGCACTCGCATATTTTTCCTTGCTGGCGGTNCTTCCCCAATAAAAGTGAAAGCCACCAAGTATTACTTTTGTGAGGTGCTTGATACGTTGTTAAACGTTTGGTAATGGCACCAACGAACTTCTTGCAGAATTGTAAACTTTTCAGAGAATATCACGTGATTCCTTTGTCTTTATCAGCACTCGCATATTTTTCCTTGCTGGCGGTTTTTTTATATGTCTCAGTTGACAAGTGCCTACTCTATTCGAAATTTTACGATTATTTGGTAGGAAATAAAATCCTNTTTTTTTATATGTCTCAGTTGACAAGTGCCTACTCTATTCGAAATTTTACGATTATTTGGTAGGAAATAAAATCCTGTTTGAACGAACAAAATCGTCAAAGAAATAAAATCTAAGTGTATCTGAACCTGAACTGCGCGAGAGTTATTAACTGTCAACTATAGGCTGTCCACGGTAAAGTGAGCACTTTTGAGGCCCTAGTTACTTTTTCCTTTCAGCAATATTTAATCCTTTAATCACCTTTTTAAAATAAATATTGCCATGTTAGTAATAAACATAGAGTGCATATTACACCGCACTTGGAAGTTAACGTCTAAAGCTAGAATAAAATATATTTATTGGCTATTATTCCAAATGAGAGGGCTTTCAAAAGTGTTCACTTTACCGTGAATAGCCTATAGCAAAATTGTGTCCAGTGCTTATGTACAGATGTGTTTTGCGTGAGTACTTCTACATTACTTGCTGGCAAAAATATTCTGTAGCGCATACAAACTAAACGGAATTGACTTTCATATTCAGAGGGAACACGATTATCACTTTTATCTGGTTGCAAAGAAAATAGTTTGTACTACTTAACCGAATTTGAGATACATTCAGCATACGATATATTTTTAACTAACATGCGAAATAAAAAACAAATGTCGTATATTTTTATTGTAAAGTTATGTGTCCTCTGTCTTCGTGTCATTTTCTTGCAAGTGTTCTCGCTTTTAATGCTAGTTACTTGAACGTGTCATGCTTATGAACACCACACGTGTGGTAACCCTGCGTGGAGTGAGCCGGTCGTACGGTGAATCACGTCGCACCGTCCGGTCCTCGCGGCCTTTGAAAGTAGCACGCCGTGACGCACTTGTTCCTGAGACATCTGCTGTAACCAGGCTGGGCTGGTTTTCACTACATCCCAATATTACAACGTTTTTTCCTGGCTACTTCATCAGCCATCCTCAAGACTAACTCGTGCACGCACTTCCAAACTTAAAAAAATGGACGATTACTTTGAACGCGCGAATGGATTGGTGTCGCCAACAGGACTTTTGGTCGCTGCAAACAAATGCTTTGTTCAAAAACATNCTTTGAACGCGCGAATGGATTGGTGTCGCCAACAGGACTTTTGGTCGCTGCAAACAAATGCTTTGTTCAAAAACATATCGCACGTAAGTAATTTTGTTGACAAATAGTAACGATATGTTTGCTTACACAAAATATTTGTTTGTCGTACCGAAACAACAAAATATTTGTTTGGCACAAACAAAATTTCATTTTTTTTTGTACCAACAAAATATCGTTTAGCTGTAACAAACGCCACGCAAACGAATATACGAAGTGATTCGTGACGATATGGCCTAAATAAAGGCGATTATTACGCGACTCGATTGGAGTAAGAATGATGNATATACGAAGTGATTCGTGACGATATGGCCTAAATAAAGGCGATTATTACGCGACTCGATTGGAGTAAGAATGATGTATCAACATTGGTTGTAAACACAACGCTTTTGAGATTTACAGTAGGGTGGATATTCAGAGAAAGCATCAAACCATTGCACACAAGTTGTGGTAATAATGAACTGTTTACTACATGCCATGGTAGAAAAGGTACACGATAGTGCTTCAGATGGTAATGAGCTTTTACAGGAGTTGTTCAAACACGCCACCTGCGGATCATCATAACACCATTCGTACTGCGAATTATGCTACGTTAATAATACATTTTTTTTACTCCTACTGACCCAATGAGGTACTTCAGTATCGTCACGAATCATCCTGTATTTGGTGCATTGAAACAATTCTTTTACTCGGTGTACAACAACATTTCAGAAATGCTGTGTTTCTGGGACGTGAGGCAACGCAAGCCACTCGCAAATACGGGCTACTCTTTCTAGCTCAAACATTTCACGACTAATTGTACTTCAAAACGCCTTTACCTCAGACCCACTCTTGTCATTGGATGATTTCAACTGCCGTCCTCAGTAGTGTTAATTCTACTTAGGTTAGGAATAAAACGACATTTATTATGGCACAGCGTGACATAGGGTAGGGAAATTTTTTTTTTGGTGCGCTGGTGTTCTAAAGAGGCCCTCCACTTCAAACCTGGCCGTATACGGAGAAATTCTATTGGTTTGCTTGTAAAAGTTCGTGCTTGGCTCGAATTGTGATGTGTACTTGCTCCAGCCAACATTTTTAAGTATTAACTTTACTTCGTAACTATTATTCACGCCCTCCAAAGGTGTTTACAAGAGCAAACAGTACAAATACAACTGTGTTTGCCAATGACCGGTCATAAGCAAGGTTATTTCAATGGAGAAACGTTACGAAATAAAAAGTTAAATATATACAGCTGTCATCAAAAGGAACTTTTTACTTTTCTCCTTTCCCTTAAGGGAACCGCGCTGGAAAGCCCTAGAAATAATATTTTTAACGATTTTACTATTTATTTTTCTTTTCAGCTGTCATATTTAAATGAAATAATTGTATGAGCCAACGTTTTTGCTGAATCCAGTTTGTGGCAGAATATTAAACGACACGTGAACATTCTTCATAAATTTCACCGTAGTAGGAATAACAGTGTTTATTCTTCATGTAGGTTTTTTTAAAATTGCAATTATCCGATTCGCTTACTACAAAACGAAAAAAACCGGTACACACGCGACACCGGTGCACCCTGGCGGCGAAAATTTTTAGTTGCCAAACTAAAACCATTGTGCTTCCCAACCTGTGTAGAATAAACCACAGTCGATGAGATCGTGAAGCCAAAGGCTGTTCGAATTGATCATTTGGTACATTAGTATATTAGTATTTAGTACCGCTAAATTAGGAAGTAGTCGACTGCCACTCGTTCGGCGATGGTTGCGATTTGGTAATTTAGTATTTCAGTAAGTTTCATTACATACCAAAAAGTAATTCTACAATACCAAATACGTAGTTATTTTGGTCGACTAATTCTATAGTCACGTGAACTTGTAGTGAACTAACAGTGCCAATTCGAACACGGGCACAGAGCAGGTAAGTACACAGAGACAAAATGGGGTGACGATTCCTTTGATGTGTGCGTACCTATGCTCTGATTGGATGCGCGAGGCTCTGAGAACGGGTTTCGTTTCCGAAAGGATACTACGTGCTGTGGAAGGTCTCTTATTGGCTGGGCTGCCAGCTGGCGAGTAGGTTACCAGGCGCTGGTTGGCGAACGGCGTTCCGACATTTTGTTGGCCAGTGACTCAATTTTGATGACGCGTGCGGCTATAGTTCGCGCTATAGGCAGTTGTTTCACCCCTGAATTCTTAAGGAGTATCGGTCCCAGCCATCTTGGATTAACAGAATTTTCGCTGTAACTTACAACACAGATGTTATATTTTATTTTGGGAGTCGACACGGCATATGTCATAGCTTTGCCCACGTTTTGAAACATGTATTGCTAGACTACTGTTGCTAATATCATTTCTGTGAGGCCAGCAAACAAAAATTTACTTATTTCTTGTATGTAGTCACTAGTCAAAAATTAACAAACAAGGTAGAGTTATAATAATTTCATAAAGCTTTAGAAACAATTATTTATGCCATTTCGTGCAAAAAATTTTGTTGAACGTTCTTAAATGGAACAATGGCAAAAATAGTGAAAATACAAGATGGCGGGCTTGATCTCCTTTAGGAGGTTGTCTACCTTCCGCTTGAACTATGTTGCAGGGTGTTCGAGAAAAAAAACTCATATTTTTTACGAAACTATTAAACGAGTCCCCAATACATGTACGCAAGAAAAGAAAACGCACCTTAGACGAGGACGGAATGGTACTTTCAAGACATCACATCACGCATGCTATAAATATTATTTTCGAGCCCTCCGATATCGTTAAAAACGGTATTTTTCAAAGCCTGCTCTAGAGTAGTCCTAACCGCTCCCGCGAGCCTGAGTCTCAAACGCGAAAACATCATTAAACAGGGGACCGCCTTAACCCGTTCAGTCCCAGATTTATTCACGAGTTCGAGTGTTGTAATGTTTAATTTCGAGATGCACGCTGCTGTACCTGTGCTCCAGAGTACTTCAATTCAGAACAACTTTCGCGATTGAATCATCATCCCGAATTGTTACGCATCTCCGCGAAATCACGGAGGGTCAATATCAGAGAAACTTACTTCTGATTGGCTCGCTCATGTAACAGGCTGTCTTCACACAAAGACAAGCGGCCAATAGTCGAATGAAGGCAACAAGTGTGTACGTAGGATATTGAAGTCTAGCCTCCGCGTAAGTCTTTTCGCGAAAAAAAACACGCGGTCCTACTGATGCCTTGTTGAGTACAGTGCAAAACATAAACGTCCTTTATTTGCAATACGTCCTCGATCATGGACACACGGAATGAACGGTTTAACTAGCCAGTAACGTGCCGCACTNAGTTCGAGTGTTGTAATGTTTAATTTCGAGATGCACGCTGCTGTACCTGTGCTCCAGAGTACTTCAATTCAGAACAGCTTTCGCGATTGAATCATCATCCCGAATTGTTACGCATCTCCGCGAAATCACGGAGGGTCAATATCAGAGAAACTTACTTCTGATTGGCTCGCTCATGTAACAGGCTGTCTTCACACAAAGACAAGCGGCCAATAGTCGAATGAAGGCAACAAGTGTGCACGTAGGATATTGAAGTCTAGCCTCCGCGTAAGTCTTTTCGCGAAAAAAACACGCGGTCCTACTGATGCCTTGTTGAGTACAGTGCAAAACATAAATTTCCTTTATTTGCAATACGTCCTCGATCATGGACACACGGAATGAACGGTTTAACTAGCCAGTAACGTGCCGCACTCAGTGTTAATGTCGCAAGTGCCGAAGTGGCTATGAAACAGTGCGACTGTGGGGAACGACAGAGAGAGAGATAGATAGAGAGAGAGAGAGAGAGAGAGAGAGAGTACTGTATGTGTTGGACGTCGCAAGTCGCTGACCGTCGTCGCCGGCGACGCGAGCGTGTAGGAGTCTCATTACGCCGCGGAGTCAAGGTCAGAACGCGGGGCTGGGAGGTGGCCAAGCCTTGCGACACACAGCACCGCCTCGACGACGCTTTGCGTCATCCCCCAGCGTGTCCCCGTGCGCTGCTCATGAGAAGGCCGGTCTCGGCGGTGGACGCCCGTGAGATGCTGCAACCTGTGCTGCTATTAGCTCATTACTAGCCATTCACGTGGACCACGACATCGTACTGGTCAAGGAACTCGGCCTACCACAGCGCTAAACCCCGAACGATTCCCGGCCGGGTCATTGTCCCGGATTTTCGCAAGTGGGAAAGGTGTGTTCGTCACTGCTCCAGCGACCCACGTGCGGTGTTTCGGGGCGACCCACGTCCCTTCCACTCGCACAGTCTCGGTACACGCAGCGAAAAACGAATTACCACATTGTAGCCAGGGGATACCGTCAGTGATGTGACGTTTTCAAGACAAAGATGCGGGGCACACGACTTGGGTTCGCCTGCAGAATTACGTTTTACGGCCGATGGTATAAACTAAGAAACGATCACGTGCAGTAAAAGCGTTAAAATTTAACCTTTCGGCTCCCAAGAATTCGATGTTTAAGAGCCGCCCAAATCTCTTAACTCACTCACTCGTCGCGCTACCTTGCGACCGCTCGTCAGCCGCCAAGTGGGATCAGAAGAGGCCCACGTCGAAGTCCCGGTTTCGCGTCTCACGGTTAAGGGTGCACGGGGCTTAAATCAACGCTAAAGGGGCTAAACGTATTTTACGAATTTATGGAGGCAAATACAGAAAAACTCAAGCAAGGCGAATCCTAGACAATTGTTTTAGTAACACCGTGAGCAAATATTTCACCAGAGTGGTGTGTTTTCTGCTGCGCTGTTTCTGACAGCTTACATTATTATATGTTACTGCGGGGCTAGATGTTATGAAAAAAAAAACACAATAACGTGGTCAAATAGTTCTTCACAAAGTTGACAAAAGCAGTTACCTAGGATTGCCCCTTTTTTTTAGTTTTTATATATTTCCTTTAAAAAAGACCAGTGGACTTCAAAATTTACGTATTTGGAATTAACTTACGTCCCATATAATATTAATCACGGAAAGGGAAACTACGTGGGACTACCTGATTATACAGGACTCCGAACCACTATCTAGCCGACTCTGCAATTAGAAATTCTTCAGTCATGTCAGGGGCACAGAACAGGTGAGTATACAGGGCTGAAACAGCGCGGTGATTCCTTTAATGCGGGCGTACCGTTCTCTGATTGGTTACGCGTGGCGTGGTTCTTGACGTTCTTTACCAGTTGTTTGCATTCCACAAATTTCAATGCAATTCAATTTATTTTAAATAAAGACATTCGTTATTCCGTGCGTTATTTATATTAACTTACTGAACTGACGAAAATTCACACCTAAATTTTACGCGACCACGAAGATACATTGTTAACAAAGACAAAATGTGAAATTGTGCTGCGTGCAAATTACCCCTCGAAAAACTTGCAATAAAAACAAAATGTTAACGATAACTGGTTAAAAAACTACGACAGACTTTGCTTAAATAATATAACCTCAAGTAAAAAGAAAAAGTTTTGAGAAATAATTATCCTGGCCTCGTAATATTTGAATATAATATTCGAGTATTCCGTACAATCTCTCCAATTAACAGTTAATCGGGGCAGCCAAAAACATCAGTAATGGTGTGAAATTGTGTCTTTAAAATTCGAAAAATCAACGAATTCGCTAATCAAGCGAATTTCTATAAATTTCTCTGACGTTGAAATATAATACAACTAAGTTTGCGTAGTTCCTACCGCAACTCGTTATGCTTATTAACGTCAACGCACGTTATAAATACGTAAGTGGCAAAGTGCACGAAACTCTAAAAGCAACTTTTGCTGGCACAGTTTTAATTCCTCTTCGAAGTTGTTACGTAAACGTCAAGTCAAATTTGGACATAAAATGGCTAAAGTGAAATAACTGCTACTTCAGCTATAAAAGCCAGACTAATTTAATAAGCCTGGCTCTCACGAGCCAGGGGTATCAGAACCAACCACGAGAAGAAATATTGTGAAAATGCGAATATCACGGGGTCTGCAATTCGTCCCAGTACCTACTCAAGGATGGACCTAATAGCGTCGTATAAGGTCGAAAGAAAACTGACAGCAACATACAGGAAGCAGGCATTTCGATAACACGAACACAAATTACACGGGTTAATAGCGAAACATGTCGAGAAAAAAAATATATATTTCGCCTCGGGAATAACATGTCTTGAATACGGGAGACATGATTATGTACGGCGAAGAGAAAAAAAAAATGTAATATGCAAAGGGGCGGGTAAAAAAAAAAAAACGAATGAACACAGCAGTAAACGTTATAGTGCCTGGCTTGTCGAGAGTAGAGTTCTCGGTGGAGTTTCGCAACGCCTGTGAAACACAAGTTAGGACACGGGAAAAAAAAAAAAAATCAAGAGCGAGGCACTGGTTCTGGGCGTAATACAAAATATAATCAACTGAGCAACTCAAGAGTCGCGAGTTATTTGGTGGGGGGAGGGGGGGGAGCTGTCTCCGGAAAGGCACGGCTGTTATGGACTACCAAAAAACGAATATGTCACACCAAAACAGAATGGCAGAGTATTAAGTGACGCATTATGCTCGTTACCTTCCTCCGCTTAAACCATTAATCTAAGACATTAATTTTTTCCTAAGGGTGTTGCAGCAGAAGACATTTTCGGTTTCAGAAGCAAGCATACTTATAAATAGGATACCTAATAAGAAATTTCTCACTGGGACCTATTGGAAGGGTGTGACTGTTCATCCATTTCACAAAAAAAGGAGCCAATTTCGATGAGACATCAGCTGCTAATAGCGTCGCCCACACAAAAGTCGATAACTGCAGCATGACGTAAATAAAAAAAAAACTAATATGTTCCGGATTTTATGTTAGGGTACGACTTGCTCGCCGTGTTTCACTCTTTGATTCCTGCACGGCTCAATTAAGTTAGATTTAGAACATGAGGCCAGAGAGCTTACAGTTTTAGCTATCTGCGTTACATTGCAGTACAAACATAACATACAACCTATTATCGTGTAATTACGTCTCAATTTAACGTCGTATAATATTTTTGAAAAACAATTACACATTTGCAAACAACGAACACCGCACAGTGCTAACAACTCGTCAAATACAGACAAAAAGTCGAGAACATATTTCTACAGTTTATTAATAAGTTCTCGACTTTTTACAACAAGTAAATAACACACAAAAATATTAAACAACTCGTAAATTGCAAATTTACTATAATCGTGAATTGTCAGTAATTACTATGAAATTATGACGCGGAAACTAAGAATTTCTACAAAAGCGGTGAAGCTGAGGCCAAAGATACTAAGTTTGACATTGATGCCAGAGTCACGTGCAACGAAGGCAACGCCTTAAACGATATTCGCTACCAAGGTCGACCAAAGGAAAGGCGTTGCGACGAGGGAATTCAAAGGACGGATGGGTGTTAGAAAACTTTCCCCATCCCCCTTAACCATCCTCCACCAACACAGACAGTTCTTACAGCGGTCCCGCGTGCATACGCTGAAAGGTCTCGATCGGCACGACTGAGAGAGTAATTTCACGGCCGAGGAAGAGGCTGCATTAACGAGATGACCCTAACATTAATTACGTCACTGAAGACTACTTGCTGCGTCACAGAGCACTTCACAATACAGCTGTTAAACAACCGCTTTTCTTTTTTCCCCGCGAGCTCCAACCGTACATGCCAACAAAATTGCGCCATTGGCCAGCAAAATGTCGAAACGCCGTTCAATGATTAGCGCCTGGTANGCGGATTTTCTCAGGGATCTCCCGTTTCCCTCGCCTTTTCATTCCGGCACTGCTCCATACTCACCTCGTTTCACCCCTCATCGACTCTCAAGACCTCGATGTTAAGAGCCGCCCAAATTTCTTCACTCACGCACTCACCCTCATTCTCTAAGTCAGCGACATAATCGATTCATCGANGTTAAGAGCCGCCCAAATTTCTTCACTCACGCACTCACCCTCATTCTCTAAGTCAGCGACATAATCGATTCATCGACGCAACCGCACACGTTGCTTGATACAGTTACGCACATTAACAGAATTGTGCACATTTCCCACAAGCCTTTGAATATGCATGGCAAAGCAGCCACCATCAACAGAGTTGAGCGCACGTNAGAATTGTGCACATTTCCCACAAGCCTTTGAATATGCATGGCAAAGCAGCCACCATCAACAGAGTTGAGCGCACGTTTCTATATTTTTATCAGGTGTCTTGCCTCAATCGACAGTTAAAACACACTTCGACAAGCTCTCGAATTTTTTATTAAACACATATCGCAATTTGAATACGTACTCTTGCGCCACGTCACTTTGAAGCATAAGCTGTCTGATTTCTTGCGGTGTGCGACCTTTGACTCAGCGAACTGCACATGACGTAGGCGCAAGTGGAATGGCACTTCCGCGTGCGAAATTACGCGACACGAGAGCGAGGAAAAAAAGCCACCGGGGGATAAAAAAAAACAATTATGATGTTTTGGTTTGGCAAGGCGGCATTCATCAAATGTCAGTGAGACCAGGAAGATATTTCGGCGCTTCAGGAGCACGCCATTCTATTCTCCTTCGAGGACCCCGCTCTGGCAGCACAAATAAATCAAGAGAAGTTAATGATTTAAAAGAGTTGAGGTAGTTCTTCTTGCACAGTCACTGCAGTAATTTGATACTGTAAACAATTTTGGCTAACTCGAAATGATAGGTCGCCGCTCACAAATTAGTTCAGCGCCTCAGCTTAGCGATTCTGAAGTTAATGCAAAGTTTCAGGGCATGTGTTTTTATCTGCTTCTTAAGTGTTTGGCTTACTCTAATTCTGTATGGTAAATACACGGACATTAACGCACCCACAGTCCCCAAAAAACTGAAGGCCTGCTGTTAAGACTGGAAAACTACCAGTCACCGTAGTGCATTTAAGACAGCAATTTTTCATTAATTTCGCTAACACACACACACACACACACACACACACACATATATATATATAAACTAGCTTTAACACGACAAAACTTGCGGAGAGAAATGCTCTTTTACAAGTATGTTAACAAGAGGAAATTCTGATTTTGGCGAAGTTGCGAGTTATGATCACAAATATGTGTCGGAAATGATTATAAATTAACCCTACATTTAAATTTAGTGTACATAACGCACAGAAAGATTATTTTGAGCTAGTTCTGTACACTGCGTGGCTCATTCCCCATCATGAGTCCCAATGATCTTCCCTGCTCCAGCTAACTGATTTATAAACCTTGCGACTGTTGTACGTTGTTGAGGGTGGATATGGAGCAGCGGCGGAATGAAAGAGCGGGGGAAACGGGAGATCCCCGAGAAAACCTGCCGACCAGCGGGCATCGCCCGGCACGATTCCACGTGCGAAAAAAACAGGTTCGCCTTAGTGGGATCAACCTCGACGTGCAAAATGGGAATTCGCAGCGAATGTATCACCGATTCTTATCGTGAACGCGATGCATTTATGTAGCGCGATTTTTAGATCTATTATTGTTTTCATATTCCAACGTGCAAGGATTTTAAAAATTCAAGGTATAAAAATTATAATTTCTAAATCTGCCGAGGCGAGGGAGAAAAGATTTCCTAGTTCAGAAGAACTCGGAACTATGTACTTCTTACTGGAAAAACGTGGGTAGTTTGTGGCACGATCTATTACACCGATTAAAGTATATGGTTTTGAATACAGCGCGAATTACTAGCCAAGTCAATTACTGCTATTTCGGAAAAGTAGCATGATTTAATGTATAAAAAGAGACGATAAAGCAAAACCATTACGGATGAATCAAACCATCACATATCACAAACCTTTGTTTTGGAAGCAAAAATTCTACTATATTTTCGTACTGATTATACTTAAGTGTTGGGAAAATTACTTCTGATCCAAAATGTGTTACAGAGCTGACTGTCAGTAATTAGTAGTAGAATGAAATTAATCATCGGGAGGCACGCCTACTGATAGTGATGGGGCAGGCGTGTACTAAGTTTGGTTACAATCAATCAAGTTTTCTTTTATGAAGGGGGAGGGGGGTGGTAGAAAAACGTCATAAACACGGCAGACCTAAAACAACACNGCGGTAGAAAAACGTCATGAACACGGCAGACCTAAAACAACACAATTTTGGAACGACTTACGAAGAGGCTCAAATACATGATTCAGAGCTTTACGAATTTGGACCAGTTATACGGTATTTTTTTTTTTTTTTTAATTCTCATCAAGTCAGACTTAATTTTTTTAAATTATTATGTTAACACAAACGGTACGCTATTTATTTGGAAATTATTACAGCTGTGATTACTGCTTCAGAGTATCATAGTATTACGGGCGTTTAGAAGACAGTAACTTGCCAAATTACATTTCAAAGGCGGCAGTTGTATTTCTTGATTTTTTTTTTTTCATTTCTGTATTAATTACGACCGCATTACGAATGGAAAACAAATTACTTCCACAGGGAAACTAAAGGGTACAGCTCTGAGCAAGCAAACAGCAGCACGCCTTGCAAACGAGCAGCAGTAGACCGCTGGTTTTCGGTCGATTGCCGAGAGACTGCGGCGATCGCCGCAGGAAAAAACAGCAAAAACAGCGTCAGAATACGCAGCCTTGGCTGGTGACTTACATGCATATTCAACTGCAGCGGCTCTAGGCCACGAAAATAACGCCTCGATTTCCGGCGACGCGTTAAGTTATGCGTCATTGTCAAGCGAGGAAGTCGAGGGGTGAACGGGTCGAGCAGTAAAGTTCCTCTATCCCTGCTCCTTGACATCTGCCGCCTAGACGATAGAACCTGTCTTCTCCAGCGCGCAGTAAAAAAAAAAAACATCTTCGCAGGACGTCCGCGGGCTACGTTTTCGCAAAGACGAGATACTCTCTTACATACATATGTAAAATAGGGCTGCNCGCCGACTATAACACCATGTTCAAACTCACTTAAATCTTGATAACCTGCCATTGCAGCAGCAGTAACCGATCTAGCTGCCGACCGCATCATGTTACTCTGATTGGTTCCATACCTCTGTTATTTGCATATGCACGCATATACCAGTTTTTTTTGGCTCTTCAGTGTATATCTGGTACCTCGGACTTTTTCGAAAATAAACTGAATATTAATAAACTCAGTGTCGGTAATTTACCACACAAAAGCAACAATAATTTTCGCAGGGATGAGCTAAAAATATACACGAAATTGCCAACGGGCACAGACTTAAGATAGGTAGGCTCAAACTGACTAAAACACAACGCAAAGGAAAATATTACAGATCAAGATTTACATCCTTTGCCTCTGTTAATCATGAGGTTATAACATATTAAAATCATACACGTCTTTCCCTTACACACGTAGTATCTCGGCCTGCTTTANTGTTAATCATGAGGTTATAACATATTAAAATCATACACGTCTTTCCCTTACACACGTAGTATCTCGGCCTGCTTTAATCAATAATAAATTATTCTAAAAAATTAAATACATTGCGTTATTTGTTATTATCCTAAACATTTGAAGCTATTAAAGGAAGCTCCAGTAATTTTATCTGAACGCACCTNTATTGCGTTATTTGTTATTATCCTAAACATTTGAAGCTATTAAAGGAAGCTCCAGTAATTTTATCTGAACGCACCTAGCGGGTTTACAAAAAGACATCCCTCTCAGAATACATTGCTCTAAACATTTTATAAAACTCAAAAATAAAAATTACCGCGCCTAAATAAATTATGTTCTACGAAGTATCACCGTACCAAGCTCCGATAAATTCGTCGACAACTGTACCTAACATTTAGAGTTCGATGCTGGAATAAGACACAAACGTCATTTGGCAATGGCGATCTGTAGGGCCGCCTGTTTTTCGCAAAGAGATTCCACGACTAGTTACCCTGCAAAACACGTCAGTTAAGAACATATTTCGTGGTTGGATGATTTCGCCTCTCACGCGTCTTAGGTGTCTGCCAGCCAATCACCGACGTTCAGCGTCGGGATAACTTATTTCTGATTGGCGCAGTCAAGTACAAAAAGTCTTCTCGCACAGACACGCGACCAATAGCATAACGAAATTTGCAAGTATGCACGTAGAAAGTTAAAGTATAGCCCGCGCATAAATTTTTACGCGATAAACAGGTGGTCCTAGCGATCTGCTGGCCCTTGCATATGCCTGTGGAGGTTCTGACGTTACCAAAATGATAAAAACATAGCCCCGGGTCACAAAGAAACAATATACGAGGATCGCATCAGGAAAGATGCCCCACTTGAACGAGAGAGAAAAATTTCACAAAAGAATATGGATGGGCATAGTGCCAAAAGGAAAAAAATTACAAATGTAAAAAACCGCCCACGAGTGAATACCAATAGATCTAAAAATACCACGAGGAAGTTGGCAGACAGACATGACAGGAACCCGAGAAAAATAGGTAGAATGAGCTGGAACAGAGCGGCAGGCAACACAAATACTAAGAAAGACCTACGAAAACCTAAGCTGGCAGAGGCTAAACATCAATTCATCAATGAAGGAACTTGAGAGGGCTTCGCTTGGAAAATAAAACAGCTGCTTAAGAATGAGCAATAATTACACTCAGACGTTGGAAGTACAAAGTTAACTGAGTGGCAAGCCGACAGCAAACCTACTTTCGATACATACCTGTCTCACCACATCCTCGAATCCCTGCGTCACGTCGACGTTAGGGTGGGGGAAGAATTACCAGGAATTAGAAAGTAGATCCTGCTAACCGTTTCGTATGGGGAAGGCTCAGGAAATTCCGATTTGAACGTGAATGAATTATGGTGGGCTAAAGGAGACCCTCGCGAGAGAGTGGGTGGCAGAGTGTCTTGAGTATACTACACGCCACATATCTGGGGACCTGGACACTCTGATATAGGAGGGGGTACGGAGGAGGGGCAGATAACCTGAGAACACACCATGTATGTTGTCTTTGGCTGTTTCCTAAGCATGTAACGTATCACAACCGTTTCATACTCGTGTTAACGTCAAATAACCTTATTTTGATTAAAATGAACTCTTACTTATATAATAATAATATTTAATTTATAACTATTATANAACGTCAAATAACCTTATTTTGATTAAAATGAACTCTTACTTATATAATAATAATATTTAATTTATAACTATTATAAATAAATACAGGGAGAAAATAGATGTGTTGGTAATGTCTAGTAAGAAATAGTTCTTATGGAAAATATTATTACACTGAGCGCGCACGAATGCGGTGCGTTGTCCCTTTGGTGTAATTTTCTAGACTCGGTTAAGCTACGTTTGCATGAGGCGGAGGAATATCCTCGCAGTAGATCTTTAGCAGGGCTTCAGAAAAGTTGAAAGTAATCCTGGGTGGACTAATGTATCCTAAGATTACTAACTCATCGGAGGATATTGACCCATTCAATAAGTTTACACTGCGAAGGTAAATTAGTTTTGAAAGTTCAAAATATATATGAAATAATAGNAACGTCAAATAACCTTATTTTGATTAAAATGAACTCTTACTTATATAATAATAATATTTAATTTATAACTATTATACATAAATACAGGGAGAAAATAGATGGGTTGGTAATGTCTAGTAAGAAATAGTTCTTATGGAAAATGTTATTACACTGAGCGCGCACGAATGCGGTGCGTTGTCCCTTTGGTGTAATTTCTAGACTCGGTTAAGCTACGTTTGCATGAGGCGGAGGAATATCCTCGCAGTAGATCTTTAGCAGGGCTTCAGAAAAGTTGAAAGTAATCCTGGGTGGACTAATGTATCCTAAGATTACTAACTCATCGGAGGGTATTGACCCATTCAATAAGTTTACACTGCGAAGGTAAATTAGTTTTGAAAGTTCAAAATATATATGAAATAATAGNGTATTGACCCATTCAATAAGTTTACACTGCGAAGGTAAATTAGTTTTGAAAGTTCAAAATATATATGAAATAATAGTAATATGTGTTGGCAGATACTATGGTGGTGAACTCTCGTCGACAGCAGTGGATGGCTTTTAAAATATGAAGAGGTATGAGCGGGAAGTGGTCACCACTGACAACACAGCTAACTTTATACTTGTGCACACATTATATATAGTATGTCATTTGACATATTAGTTACTTGTTTTTACCCATAATTTGTAATTGTTATTTTTATTATTATTATTATCTTGCATTTTTCAGTTTATCAATAACTTTAAAATCATTTTCTGTTCATAACTTAGGATTAAGTTCGTAGGTTAAGTATATTAGTTTCTCATGTTTAACCCTGCTTAAAATGGTTAAGTGTAAGAAAATGCTTACCGCCTTAACTTCGCCATACAAAATGACAACAATAAATAAATGTTTCCCGTTATTCTTTATTTGCATAACGTGGTAGCTCTTATCTGATTAATTACACTCCCGCCACTCGCTCTCTGCCTAATGGCTTCCAGGAATCGTCAGCGACATCCCATCTACCTTGTGACATCACTCGGGCTCGCAGATATGTGGCGCGCAGTATAGGCGATGCAGGGCGAGCGCGGGAAGCACAGAGCCAGCACGCGGAAACGACGCGCGAAGAGGAACGAAGGAAACAGGCGGAGAGGGCGTAGAAGATGTAGAAAGGTAGAAGGAGGAGGGGAGCGCACACCAACTCGCGGGACGCAGCTTCCAGCCGGAGCTTCGGTTGGCTGCCGCGAGGCAGCGCCGCCACCGAGGCACAGAGGTGAAAGTCAAGGTCAGAGCCAGTTGTTTTTTGTGAAAGGAACTCGAGCTGGCTGCCTCCACAGACAAGACAAGCTCTCCCCGCCTACCGTCTTCCCCCCTCCATATACTCCACTGCCGCTCCCCACCATCCAGTACCACGTCTCACCATCCTGAGAGACCCACAATTATTACACTCGCAGGCGAATGTCTTCCGGCAACCCCTTCTCCCAGCCGCCACCTGGTACCCCGGCCCTCCTGCCCGGGAGTAAAAACAAAAACATCCGCACGCCGCTCCCTCGTCGCGAATGGCACGTAAATAGCCCGGCGCTAACAGGACCCTTGTCACTAAAAGACTGTTCACGATAAAGTGAGCACTTTTGAAATCAACCTTAGAAAAAATTACTGCTCCTAAATGCATATATTTTAACGGACGCACTGAGTGATATGAGCNCTTTTGAAATCAACCTTAGAAAAAATTACTGCTCCTAAATGCATATATTTTAACGGACGCACTGAGTGATATGAGCGCAGTGAAGTTGGTAACGATGGAGGGAAAGTAGTTCCACGTCTTAATGCCCAATTAAAAGTGTTAGGTAACCATTTGTGATAACTTCAATTATTTCTTTCGCTTTCTGTTCCTTTGGTATAATTAAGTGTAAAAATGAGCAGATTTGTCAAATATCTANTTAAGTGTAAAAATGAGCAGATTTGTCAAATATCTACTTTTCTAATATTATACAGTTTCACTTGACCGACGCGTGAATAAAGTGATGAGGCCCATGGCAATGATAATTTTACATATGGCGGAAGAATACACAACGTGCATACAAGTAGATCTTAGGGCTTTCAAAAGAGCTCAGTTTACCGTGAACAGCATATACCTGGCAAGACATTAAATAAAGACTTTCAACTACAGGGATAATTTGGCCAATAGGCAGGAGGTACAGACAGCCCTTGGGCTAGGTACCCAGTAACAAACTGCAATGGGTCCCACGAGCTTGACCTAAATGGGACAAGTTCTGAGACTTAGGCAAACAAACAAAACACCGTGTCGCATGAAAACGTNCCCACGAGCTTGACCTAAATGGGACAAGTTCTGAGACTTAGGCAAACAAACAAAACACCGTGTCGCATGAAAACGTACCCCACACAGGCACAGATAAGACAAGTACACGGAGACGGAATGGAATGGCGGTTACTTTCTCTGATTGGCTGCACGAGACTCTGGGACCGGGTTTTGTGTTCCATTGGCGCCGGCTGGTGGGTTTCCAGGCACTGATAGGGGAACCGCGTCCCAACATTTGCTGATCAGTGACGCCATTTTGCTGGCGCGTGCAGCTGGAGCGTGTGGTATTAGCGACTGTTGCACCTATGCATACGCACTCTTGTGATGAAGCTCTGCCCAATATGTTCACACAGCGAGTTATATTCGAACCTCCAACGGCGTTATATACTAGCTGAACCCGCAATTGCTTTTCTACACAAACATTCTTCCAGCACAGTGAAGATTATGAAGTCTCCCAGAATTTCCCACGAATAATTTCATATAGCTTCTAAATTGCAACGCTGCGCAGAGGAAAACTAACCAGAATTTGGCCAGAAGCAGTAGGCCTACATTTTCTGTTAATCGCCAGATGATTCGCTTTGACGACGACTACGGCGACTTTCGAAACGACGAGTCTGAATTTCTGCTGAGAAGCATTTCGTGTGATTTGTGTGTGTGTGTGTGTGTGTGTGCTGATACCCTGATTGACAGCACGGCTACAATTGTCTACATGGGCTCTGAATGGGGTTAATATATTAGCACCTTGTGAGCATCTTTGTATTTTGGGGTCCACTTCTGTAGGTCTCGAAGCCATTTTCATACTCATGGGCGGGCGTAATTAGCTATGGATTGTTTTCTTACTTTGCACAGTGTTAAATATACCACGCGATCTGGCAATGGCGCGTGGTGAAGTGTTGCAAGGTAAGCTGGCGCTTGCTCACTGCTGTACATCCTCGGTGCACGCAGCAGGAGCCAGTAACCCCAGTGCAGCCTAGGGAAACTGAATGCATTCCGACCACTCACAAGCAGAAGCAATGGGCCCATTACACGCGTCCTGTGGCGTCAGCTGCCGAGCTACGTCTTAGTGGTGGGAGTGTAAAATAGCAAGCAGCAGGGTACAGCACAGAGCTAACGCCAGTTTCCCTTGCAACAGTTCACCACATGCCACTACGATCTGGTAACAAGGTACTTCATGAGCATATAATTAAATTATAAAAATTGGCGTAGAAACTTATAAAATAAGAAATATGGCATGAAATCAAAAACAAATAAAACTAGGATAAAGTTGGTTCGAAAGCAGTCATTCTTAAGACAGACCTGGAGACAAGAGTTGCAGTAACTTCTCTAATATCAAATGAGTCTAAGATGCCATTGTGAACATAATAATACTTGAAAACTGTACACTTTAATTGTTTTTTCCTGTAAGTATATAAATGTTGATGTGACCATTGACAGTCAGGACAACGTAACTACCATCTAATAAGAAAAATGGGTGCAACACATAGCTAACATAGTCCATGTTTATTTTCTATGCACTATACTGTGACGAAACGTTACCCAAGAGTATAAGGCAAAGAACAAACATCCCCGTCAATGGATTCCCCTAACTCCCTCCCTCCAAATTACAAAGTCGTGTATCGTAATCACCCCGTCCTCCCTTGAAAAGATCATTACTACCCACCTCTTATTCCTCCCCGATTACGAGATACATGCCTTGTGGATTTCCTTTAGATGCGGCTTATTAGCCCGTTCTATCTATGCTGGTAGACTAGCCCTAATCTTTGCCCCCCTTCCCCTTTTTCACCAATTAATAAAAAATACACAAGGCCTAGCCATACACTTAAGATGATACAAACATCCACGCCACGGAGTAGATAAACATACAGATGCGAAATGGCGATGGCGTAGCGTTTCCTTTGATGTGGACGTACCCATTATCCGATTGGCTGCGCGAGGTATCTGAGTACGGGCCTTGTGTCTGATTGGCTGCTGCGCGCAGTGATATATTTCCTATTGGCCGGGCTGCCAGCTGGTGAGTAGGTTGCAGGCGATGACTGGCGAACGGCGTGCCAACGTTTTGCTGGCCAAATACGCTATTTTGTTGGCGTGGGCAAACTAAAGTTGGCGGAATAAGCGGCCGTTTTCACCTCTGTATTGTGAAGTGCTCTTGTGTAAACTTCTAAACCGGGATTCGGAACCCCGGACCCCTCGCACGCTAAGCTGATGTCCAAACCAAATACTCCACGGGGGGTAAGCTGTCTGGAAGAGAAAACTTTATCGAGTCACTTGCCGAATAAACTCTTAATATATGTACCAGTCTAAACTCAATATGCAGTTGACACGAACGTAATGAGGGTAAAGAATTCATTCCGCTTCTCCTACTTTTTGCAGTTTTTTTNACTCAATATGCAGTTGACACGAACGTAATGAGGGTAAAGAATTCATTCCGCTTCTCCTACTTTTTGCAGTTTTTTTTAATGATACTTATAATTATGAAAACAGGGCATACGTATTGACAAATTATATTAAGTTGTAAGGTAGAGTGACTGTTCTTTATAATTTCGCAATCTATATTCATTAAAATATAGTTTTAAAGTTGTAATCACCAGGGGTGAAAAACAAACATCAACCACAAAAATCGCCAGAGTGAAAGTTCTAAATTTGTTCCCTATTCACTAAGAAAACAAAATCCCAACACTGAAACATAATGCCGTAATATTGGCAAATGAGTAGCTTCAGCAGAAACATCGGTTAAATTTCAGCACACAACGCTCTCTCTTCCAGCGACATGCACGAAGTCCTGCTGAATACAGAAGTGAAATGAAAAATAGTATCTCTTACAGTGTGTTGATCCGCGCTTCTACCGCGGGTACTTGCAGTCGCCGAACGTGTCTGGCCCCGCATGCAGCGACATGCACGGCTCCCATTCGGAAGGTCGTGGGTTCGATTCCGACAGACTGCAGTAGGGNCTGGCCCCGCATGCAGCGACATGCACGGCTCCCATTCGGAAGGTCGTGGGTTCGATTCCGACAGACTGCAGTAGGGCTGGTCTCTCCCACGTGGCTTTTTCATTGTCGATTCAGGCGAATGCCTGTGCAGTTCCTTGAGGGCGATAGTTTCCTAACGTCTGTGATTTAACAGTTTTTCGCTATACCATCCAGGCGCGTAGTACTTAAGTCCCGGAGGTGAACAGCCGCTTATACCACGAACTCAAGCCGCACACGCCAGCAAAATGGCGTCACTTGCCTGCAAAATGTTGGCACGCCGTTCGCCAATCATCGCCTGCAAACTACTCACCCAGCCAGCAGCCCAGCAAATAGGTAATGCACCCTAGTACGCAGCGGCCAATCAGAGAATGAGTACGCCCACATCACAGGAACCACCACGCCATTTTGTCTTTGTGTACTCAGCTAAGGTAGCTAAGAGAGGTCCCCGGGTTCGATCACAGACGTCGGCAAGTTCAGACTTTCGAATGCTTCTCTACAGAGCGACGTGGTGCAGTGGTAAAACTTCGTACCCGCATTCGGGAGGACCTGGGTTCGAATCCCGGTTTTCCCTGGTCTCCCGAATTCACTCCAGGCGTAAGACGAGAAGGTTCTTTACTTCAGGTCAATACCTATCNCGACCTCCATGCCGACGAGACGTTAAGCCCTGCCTGCTTCGAATGCTATGCTCGACTCAACACACAGTGGCTTTGGCCGTCCAGATTCTTCGACGAGCAGTAATTAACAGGGGTACCAAGGCAGCATGAGCGTGGGACCAACACACTCCACTTACCCCGGATACTGAGAGGCTATCAATCATTCCGAGAACTTCTTACTTTCTGAGATTTTTATTGCAGCGTAGTTGTGAACTAGGTCGCTATGATAGACTGTTAGCTGCTGTGAAGTGAGCAGAGTCCGATATCTAACCGGACCACCGTTATTCACCCTCCCCCCATCCCTCCCCCTTAAAAACCTACTTATACTGTGACACACCCAAAATCTTGAGTTTGTTATGATTATGGACACGATCAGTTCGTAACGGTGAATGCTGAAGTATGACTCTTGTCTCTCAGAGATCGCCTATTAGCTATGAAGCGAACTACATACACAGGGACCGCGGTGGTATAATGGTTAGAATACTCGCATCCCCCTTAGGTGGACCGGGTTCGATTTCCGGCGGGGTCGCTCCCGGATTTTCACATTTGGGAATTGTGCAAGACGATGCCGCTGGTCGGCGGGTTTTCTCGGGGATCTCCCGCTTCCCTCGCCCTTGCATTCCGGCGCTGCTCCATACTCACCTCGCTTCACCCTCATCGGCTCTCAAAACCTCGAAGTTAAGAGCCGTCCAAACGATTCCACTCCAACATAGAGACAAAATGGCGTGCCGGCTCCTTTGACGTGGTCGTATACAATCTCTGATTGGCCGCGAATGGTTGTGGGATCGGGCCTCGTGTCTGACTGGCTATTGAATGCTGCGAAGGGTCGCCTATTGACTGGGATGCCGGCTGGCGAGTACAGTAGATTAAAAAACGCGCTGATTGACGAACGGCGTTCCGACATTTTGCTGGCGTGTGCACATGGAGTCTGCAGAATAAGCGGCTATGTCACCTCCGTACTTACACGTACTCTGTGGTATGGTAGCATATTTGATTTTCTGTTTGTGGAAAAGGTGTTAAGGAGGGGAGAGGGTCAAACCGAACAAACTTTAAACGGCGTATTGCTACCACGTTTATCAGCACATTCCCCGTCCGCACGGCTGGGGTGGTATCTCTAAAGATTGCAACCGCAGCGATTTGCTACATCTGAGCGCACGGGGCAAAAATAAGCGTTCGGCGGAACGAGCTGGCTGCAACGCGATCAACCGCGAATATGACCAAAGGCCACGATAAAAGGTGGGGGTGGAAGGGGGCGGAGCGCAACCAACCAGTTCGGCCGGCAACAATGTCGATCGTGACGACGCGACGGTGCACAACGTTGCCAACTCAGTGGATTTCCCACCAGATTTGGTGGACTAAATTGTTATTTGGTAATCAATAGATAATCAAGTGATTATTTTTTAATTTTCGGTGGAAGGGAAAATATATACCACTATCTGTAGTGTGCAAATATATTAGCATATCTTTGTCACAGCTACAGATTCGTATCGTGTTTACTCAGGTTAATTTAACTGTGTTAAAAAAAAAATGTGTTAAAAATTTACCAAACAAATATTACATTTTTTAAAAGCTAAATTAAAAGTATGGGGAGTTTTGCTATTCTAAGCATAATTTTACAGATGTTCAAAACCAGGCCAATTCTGGTGTATTTGTAATTAAAGCTTAGTATACTTTTTTGTCGAAGTGTTGGCGACACTAACGGTGCCGCAGTTGGCCATGTCATCGAGCCCGCATCACTTCCCCTGCTCCAACTCACCACCCACCGTAACTGCTCAGGTACCAACACCTCGCCCACGGCGCCGCTGGTTCCTCCAAAAGACACCCGGGATTCGCGACACACACACATGCGCATGCTACTCCCACGACCGCACAGCAAGCTATTTAGAAAATGGCGGGGTGGGTAGAGGAAGGGCGAGAGTTTCCTCTCGTTTTGTGTCGGAGGGTATGTCCCGATTCGGTCAGATTATGTTAGTTGTAATTTTTTAGTCTTGCCATTTGTACATTTTAAAATTGGAGCACCATGTTCAAGACGTAAAGGCTTTTCACGGTAAACCGAGCATATTTGAAAACCCTGCTCAGGGTCTACTTGTACGCGCATTGTTTATTCTTCCGCCACATGCAAAACTATCGTTACTATAGGCCTGGTCACTTTATTAATGCGTCGGTAAAGTAAAACTGTGAAATTGTAAGAAAAAGTAAATATTTCACTACTGCCAACTCTTACACTTATATAAATAGCGAAACGGAAAGAAAAATAAATAATTTAAGTATTTACAAATGTTTACTTAACATAATTTAATTCAAAGTTAAAACATGGAACTATTTCCCTTGGTCGTAACCAACTTTACTGGGCGCATGCCGGTCAGTATGCCCGTAAAATATGTATGCAGATAGAGGCAGTGACATTTTTTCAAAGGTTGATTTCAAAACTGAGAATTAACCGAGAACAACCTATACGGGAATTTCGCGAATTTATTCGCCAGCAACTTACTCATTCCAGTCCTTTGCATACTCGAACCACAATCATTTTCTCATTGGCTGCTGCTGATGTGAAGCGAGACTTTTTTTTTTTAATTAGACTTGGAGTGGAGAGATTTGGGCTGGTGACATCGAGGTCATGAGAGCCCGACGAGGGTGCACGAGGTGGGTATGGAGCAGCGTCGGATTGCAAGGACGAGGGAGATGGGAAACCCCGAGAAAACCCGCCGACCAGCGGCATCGTCCGCCACGATTCCCACGTGCGAAAATCCGGGAGCGACCCCCGTCAGTAATTGAGCCCGGTTCGCCTTGGTTGGACTCGAACCTGCAACCGTTCGCAACCTAAACTAGAGTGTGAAAAATCACGTCATATGGGGTAGGCAATCGCCCGTTATGTAATTAATGGAAACTAAGGTACAACGACAATAAATTCTAAGTTCAAGAAATTTTCACGTCAAGAGCCCAGACTAAATTCCTCCAATTAATTTCATTACTTGGTGGGACAAACACATCCTGTAATCGATATATAGGTATACTTAAGGGCAGTGATATTTCGCGAAAAGATTTCGAGACAAGATACAGTCCAAAGCACTGCAGGGTCGCACAGCTTCTTCGATTGGCTAAAAAAATGTTCTGGCCCGTGTTAACAGTTTGCACGCGAATCACGAAGGTTCAGTGTTGAAGTTACTTAGTCCTGAGTGGCTTGGTCAAAGACGGACACGGCACCAGCAGCCAATGGAGGTATAACAACAGCTGAGGTGTGTATATAGTATTGAAGTCTACTGTGTGCTCCGATTTTTACGCGAAAAGTCACTGGCCCTAGGTATACTATTAATAAACTGTGTCAAATTGACAAGTTTGCAGTGTTTCAGAAAATAGCTACGACGAAAGCAAAGTGTACGTCACGCAGGCGCGGTTTTTACCTAAATATACTCGATTTTTTTTTTTTTTTTAAGAATAGCCTGAATATACAGGCACATTGCGATTAACATTTTAATCAGTATACACTTAGGCAGTTTTTCTTATTTTGCCGGAAAAAAAACATGCAGGGGTTTAGAAACACAGTTTTTATTTACACCGTGTTCTGAGTTTACGAGTGATCTCTCTCTCTGCTTCTATTGCAACTGAAAAACGCCCAGTGCCTATAGACAAGTTTGGATTCCTCGTTTTATCTCTGAAGTTGGACATTTTCAAAGCGTGTTTTCGAATTTATTTTATGTGAGAAAAATTAAAGTGCAAACAATTTTAGGCAGTATGAGGCCCAGGAACGAACAGTTATTCTTATGGATTGTGGTTTAAAACGCAACCAACNACAAACAATTTTAGGCAGTATGAGGCCCAGGAACGAACAGTTATTCTTATGGATTGTGGTTTAAAACGCAACCAACTGAGTGTATTTCGAAAGACTCCGCGAATAAATGGAATTCAACGCGCGTGCCTGGTCGCACTTTATCTCTTCCTTTCTTATTAGCTCTGAACACGTACAACAGCTTTCAGCAGGCAGAGGCATCTCCAACTGACAATCGGGAATTTTCCGACGACCGCCAACATCTACACAGTCCACAGAATGACGAGGTTTACAGAAGCGAAAACTGAGGCGTGTGTATTGCCAGCTCCAGCCACCACACGCCCCGACAGCAATACGCAGGTCCACCTGTTTTCCGCGAAAATATTTACGCGGAGGCTAGACTTCAATATCCTGTGTGCTCACTTGCAGCCTTCATTTGACTATTGGCCGCTTGTACTTGTGTGAAGACAGTCTCTTACGTGAGTGAACCAATCAGAATTAAGTTTCTCCGATAATGACCGTCCGTGATATGCGAGCAGGCAGATAAGACGCGTAACAATTCAAATGGTCNTATGCGAGCAGGCAGATAAGACGCGTAACAATTCAAATGGTCCAATCGCGACAAAGGTTCTGAACTAAAGTGCGCTGGAACACAACTTGTCCTAAAATATCGTTTTGCGAGAAAAAACAAAGTGCCCCTAGCAATACGTGATGGCTAGGGTTACCCGATTTTCGCGAAAATATTTCAGGGCCAGTTGTAATTCATAACCGTTTAGCTGATTTCCACTCTCGTAGTTGGATTATTTACGTGTTATGCGCCTTCACTGCCTGCCCGCGAATCACAGACATAACAGTATAAGAGTAACTTAATTCTGATTGGCCACTCGAGTTATACAATGTCTCCTGACAAAGACAAGTGACCAATGAATAGATACCAGAAAAATTCGCGAGTTCAATGACCTGCAGGCTAGACTCTCCAGTTTTATGTACAAATATGCCGATATCAACTGCACATTGGTTGTCTGCTGTCACAGTAGAAGGTGACGATTGGGCCAGCCTTCTCCAGGAGGTGTCAAACACTGTGAGGACCAATGGCTGAAGTTTTATTAACACAAGTGTTTCGAACTCTAGCTTGTCCCGAAATGAACCCGCGAATTTTTCAGGTCTCTACCAATGAGCAAAAGAAAACTGCTGATGTGCTCGTAGGGTATTAAAATCCAGCGAGCGTCGAAATATTTTCGCGAAAATCGGGCGGGCCTGGTGATGGCGACCCTGCACCGCGACGCTAGCTCACACCCGCCAATCAGCGCTCAGCAAGCAACCCGCCGTGAGACTGACGTACCAATAGGAAACCGTTTACTATATGGCAGACTCATTCTACACACTTCATATTCGAGAGCGATACGTAGAGACCTGAAGAATTCGCGGATTCATTTTGGGACAAGCTAGAATTCAAAACACGTGCGTTTATATAACTTAAGCCGTTGGTTCACACGGTGTTTGACACCTCCTGGAGAACGGTGTCAAATTGTCGTCTTCCACTGTGAATATGAAGTTGATATTGGCATATTTGTACATAAGACTGTAGAGTTTAGCCTGCAGGTCATTGAACTCGCGAATTTTTCTGGTCTCTAGCGATACGCAACGAGTGAGTCTGTGGACCACCTAAGCCATTGTTAAAGATACGGAAATTTCGCAGCAACAAGCTAGGCTCCACAATCCTTTATGTACTCGGGGGCTCAGTTTGTTTATTGGCTGTTGCTCCAGTTTAACCCCAAACCAGGCAGCGCGGGAATCGGCCGTCTTTTTCTCACACGTCAGTTATTGGCTTAAATTATTCCAGGACGTGGCTTACAAACTGCGATCAAATTGAAAAGGAAGTCGAATGTACACGTGCTTGAAGTTTAGCTTGTCTTCAAATGAACTCGCGAAATTTCCCGGGTCTCTAGTCATAGCTATTATTAGAGACCCTGAGATTTCGCGAATTCATTTAAGGACAAGCTGACGTTGAACACGCATGCGTTCGATTACTTTCTAAATTGGACTGCAGTTTGTTAGCCACGCCATGAACACGTTTGAGCAAATAAATAACTAACAAGCAAGAAAGGAAGAACCAAATATTGTGCTACCTGGTCTGGGATAAATGTGTAGTATTATCCAATGAACAGCGAAATTTCTAGTTATTATGTATGCATTTGTGGGCGCCCATCATTACTGCGCATGCGCGATCCACCAATCGCTTTTCAAAAACNTCTAGTTATTATGTATGCATTTGTGGGCGCCCATCATTACTGCGCATGCGCGATCCACCAATCGCTTTTCAAAAACTTTGTATCCCAACCTAAGGGGACCTCCTAAAATACGAATAGTGTTTTTATAGTTTTAACGAACTTGACCTTAACTAACCTAAACTATAATAACAGTTGAATTAATGTTTTGCAGTTACGAAATTAGGCGAATAAGTGGTTGGTCGACTGTCCATATACGCTTATGATGTGCAGGCAATCAGGAACTAAGTACCCTTACACAAAACGCAAGAGCAATATTCCGCAGAATGTACATTACAGTTGCGCAGTAACAAACTTCTGTCTCAAAACTCGACGGCTGTTTTTTTGTCACGTGGCTTAGACTAAGGCACCGAATAGGAAGTACACAGAGACGGAAATACGTGGTGGTTCCTTTAATGTGGGCGAACCCACTTGCTGTTTGGCTGCGGAAGGCTCTGAGAACGGGCCTTGCGTCTGATTGGCACGCTGTCAAAGGTTCCCTATCGGCTGGGTTGCCGGCTGGCGGTGAGGTTGCCAGGCGCTGATTGGCGAACGGCGTTCCGACGTGTCGCTGGCCAATGGCGGACGCCCTTTATCGCTGTCGCGTGCGGCTGGAGTTCGCGGTACACGTAGCTGCTTCAGTTCTGTGTGCTTAAGATCCACGTGGCCGCACCGTACGACAAGAACCACCGGCGTGGATTGCAGGATTAACTACACCTGCAGGTTTCATTCATTAACTACAAACCTCCACAGTGTAATAATTATTACAGGTGCTGTTCGGTCATATCTCGACCTTAAGGAAGAAGGAGAGAGACTTCCAGTGGAGTACTGTATCCTACTTTATAACATGCAGGACACTTAGAAATGCAGTACACACACTAGCAAAATTGTCAGGTGTGTACGATGTATATTTTGCTAAAATTTACTTATGTTGTAAAAATTAAGAATAAAAGCATATTTTTGACTAAAATTCTAAGCTTATTACCATTCCAACTGCTTCAGAAAATATTTTTGGCACCCCCACCCCTCTCCAAATCCATTTCATCAAGCAAGATCATAATAATTTATCTGGTTGTATGATATTGTCTAGTAAAATAGTCAGTATAATGCGAATACGCCTGTCTCAATAAATGAATGTTCTAAAAGGACCAATTTATCTCAGGAAATGTAAAAGTCATGTATCAAAGTTTGCCACATTTTTCTTCTGAGTTATAAAAAAAATTCGAAAATAATTAGTGAACAATGCATATAACAGCAATGCTAGGCAATGCCAGTGCAGTTACCTTAACATTAAAAGAAAAATGCCGAGTGGCATCTGCATTTTCGTCCGCTGCGAGCAATAACATTGCACTGGTGCAGAACTAACTTGCGAGAATCTGGCTACAGCGAAAACACGCAAGCCTTTGAAATTTGTTGCATGCTGCTTCGTAACGGCCTAGCGTGACACTACAATTTTTTTTTTACTAGGAGTCACTTTAACGCATGCCGCACATCGCCGCACAGAGCACACTTCCGTTTTCGGTTGCGTGCGTAAATGAAACCTGCTTTGTCACGTTGCTACCTCTTATGTGCGATTCATGTTGCAGTCCACGTCTGAGTGTTCTATCGGCCCCTCTGTGGCGCGGAACCCGTGCCACATCGGGCACTGTGCATGTTGCCCACATGCCTTGCATTGCAATGCGTGCTCCATTTGTCTAGCTCTACGCGGGATCTCCAGTAGTAATACGTGACGGCCACTTACCACGTGCTTAACTGCGATACCAATCATAGAATCCTTGCAACAATTGCAATCGTTCAGTACGGTATCGTCCACAAACATTCACAGTTCCACCTTAAAATACGTTTTTTTTAGTATCTGCAATACGCTAGTGTCTCATTTTCGCCTTCATCGCCGTTAGAAATGGGTTTTCGACCTTTCTCGCCTCGACGAATTCGCAATCACAATTAGTTTCAATTATTAAGTTACTTTCAGTTTACTCAGAGATAAACTCATTTCGCGTTTTACATAAGTATTTATGTCAGTTTCACGTGTTATACAATTGGACACCCGTTCATCCGACAGACCTCGCAGGACTCTGTACCAATGGTAAATATTTGGCCCTCTAGTGGCTTAATTCCGTGTGGCCGAATCAAACAGGAGAACGAGCTTTAAAGAGCGCAATGGCCAACGTACGAATAACTTCTGTTCGAGTGCGCAAATAACTGAGAAGTCTTCGCGCGGCACCGCGTTCAAATGCGAAGTGGCCGGCTTTTTTCTTGCACTCGAACTGGTGCTATCTGTTCACTTTATACAGTGAAGCAATCTCTTTTCCTCTTCCGCTGTTTTTATTTCTTAACAGCTCATAATAAGACGCAAGGCCAAAGCCAGTTTACTGATTTTACAGAGCTCGCGTACGCTTCCGCTCCTGTGCTGTAAACTAGAACTTACACACTAGAAATACCTAAAATGTACACACATCCTGGTTTATCTTATATCCGAATCCGCTTAAGCTACTTAAGCCATCACGGAAGTCGCCTAGACGAGTATCATAAGAAAAACATATAGCTAGGGCGAGTGACTTTTCGCGTAAAAATCGGAGCACACAGTAGACTTCAATACTATATACACACCTCAGCTGTTGTTATACCTCCATTGGCTGCTGGTGCCGTGTCCGTCTTTGATCAAGCCACTCAGTACAAGTAACTCCGACACTGGACCTTCGTGATTCGTGCGCAAACGGTTAACACGGGCCAGGACATTTTTTTTTAGCCAGTCAAAGAAGCTGGACGACCCTGCAGTGCTTAGGAATGTATCTTGTCTCGAAATTTTTTCGCGAAATATCACTGCCCCGACATATTGGAAGTGTTAAAATGTTCCATGTGAACAAATAACAGCGCAGGTTTCGCATGTCTCTAACGCACAAGGTCGACAAACACCTACGATCAAAGGACTTGGTTACGACGAACCCTGCTGCAGATAAAACTGTGGCCAGTACAGAGAATTAATTGTGAGTAGCGAACACGTAGCATTGAAATAAAATACGTCACGCATGGCAAGGTTCGAGCTACACATCGTAACCGACTCCAGCCCTAGAAAGACGGGCACCGAAAGATGGCCGACTGTTACGTCACCAGAGGTGCGGGCAGGGTGGGCGGCCGTATATCCTAAAATACATCCCAAGTGAGTAACTGTACCGTTCGCCCACTTACCCCTGGCTTTAAAACTTTTCTTTAGATCAGCCGTAATATATAACATTATAACTGTTCTCACTTTTTCCTCTGGCCATAAAAATTCTACTGCGAATGACTGCGGCAGGCGACCTTTGACGAAATGAAATGAACAGCACAAAGCAAAAGCGACAGAGAGAACCGGCATGAGAAATGGAAGAATTCAGAGAAAATCCATCAGCAACAGGCAACGCACGCATTTCTCGCGTGTAAA
Source organism: Clitarchus hookeri (assembly GCA_002778355.1). NCBI lineage: Eukaryota > Metazoa > Arthropoda > Insecta > Phasmatodea > Phasmatidae > Clitarchus > Clitarchus hookeri. Next base: position 761,258 of record NQII01000390.1, on the reverse strand, counting down.
CACATCTGAAATTGTACTGACCTCGGGCCGCGGTGCTGAGCGGTTAGCCTGCTTGCCTCCCACCAAGGCGAACCCGGGTTCAATCCCCGGCCGAATCACTCCTGGATTTTCGCGAGTGGGAATCGTGCCGGACGATGCCGCTGGTCGGCGGGGTTTTCTCGGGGATCTCCCGCTTCCCCCACCCTTACATCCCGGCGCTGCTCCATTCTCACCTCATCAAGAACTGAACTCAACCCGTACTGACCTACAATGCAAAGTGTAGAACGACGACGAAGAAGAAAAAACATGATTATATCTCGTAGAACTGGGCCACTTTTAATTCTCACCCTTTTGAAAATGTCAAATTAAAAAAAAAAACACTATTTCTTAACCTGAAAATTATCCGTGGTAAAACGTCTGGACTGGTATTTAGGAAGTTACAGTGGCTAACCCACTAAAGTCTGAATCGTAAAAACTTTTTTTAAATTAAGAGTCCAGGTGGTTTAGGGCCGAAAAAATGAGAACCCACTTTTGGCGTACGTAATATGCGTACTCAGCTGATTTTAATTCTGGTCTTGAAAATACAGAGTAATTTTAAACGACGGGTAACTTTCGCGTGCTTTGCTATTGGATCGTTAACGGTTACTTTAAAAGAAACATATGAAAAATGTATGTTAAATTGCATTTGAATATATTGTGTAATTTACGAAGACTACCATGACGTACCTACTTGTCACATGGTAACTTTCTGCAATTTACAATTAGAAAAAAAATCGCGAAAAGAAATTAAAAGCTGCAGTGGTTCTCAAACTGTGGTCCGCATACCACTGATGGTCCGTGTCTAGATTCCAGACGGTCTCAGAAACTTTTTGAATGTGATACCAAATATTTACATTCATATGAGATGCCTAGCTATGATAATTCGGTTTATTCCATTCGGTTTAATGTTGTGTTCGGTTCTTTCCTTTTATTTTTTTAATAGCCTATATCAATATAACAGTACTATGAATTTTTTTGATATATCAACAAGAATTATAAATATGCAATTTTTTTTAAAGATGATATATTTCAATGCGTTGTCAAAAAATTATTCTTTAAAGTTGGTACTTAAATTGAAGAGGCGTCAAGGCAGGTGGTCCGTGTTAGAGTGAAATTCTTGTAGTCAGTGGTAAATAACACTTAGGTTGCTGAAACGGCAGGTGACGTTATGAAATAACAGACGTGAAAGCCACATAGTCGAATAATACCGTGCTACCACCAACAAAATGAAAAAATGTAACCAAGAACGTATTTCTACAGTACCTCAGGAGAAAAACTACACAGTATTTCCTCACATATTTACGCGATCTGCAGGTAATAAAACTTCTGCGATTTTTTTTTTTTAATTCCGAAGTTGTAAGACCGTAGAACCTACACTTCGGGTATCGTCGGTAAGGATTCGTTTTCTCTATTCCAGCTGCTGGAGCCAGACTAAGGTTTATTCTACTCAGGTTAGGAACAAATTGTGATATCTTATAAGAGAGTTTGGCAGTGTCCCAAAAAGGTAACGTTTAATTAAAATTTTACGCTACGTGGATAAAAAAAAAAAAATTTTACTTGGTTACAAAGTAATTTTATATTTAATTTATAATTATTGCTATTACCCTGTTTTTTTAACGTAAAAAATAGAGAAAATCTGGTACGACGCAGACACTAGCACCTCCTAGTGGCGAAAATTTTCCCGTCGCCAAACTTTTAACATTGATCTTCCCCACCGGTAATAGAGGTAACGTTGCTCAGCCTGGCGAGTGAGCCACGTTCACTGTCGTCTGCGAGAGCAGAGCTAGTGCGACCGCTGCCAACTAGCGAACCTAGCGGACCGTGAACTCATTAACGCTCTCAGATTCGCCTGCACAGGGGCAGCAAACACAGCGGGTGACCTTCCTCCTTCACACAAGGCGTGAGGCGTGCCCGGACCTAGCGAGGTGCTAAACTCACTGCCACAGACCATTCAGGGTCATTTCCAACTTTCCCGGAGCCCTGATATAGTTCTACTTCCATCCAGCATATTCTTCCGCCTCACACAAACACAGCTTAGAAAATTACACCAGGCAACCGACGCACTGCATTCGTGCGCACTCGTGATAATATTTCGCACAAGAACTATTTCTTACTAGGCATTACCAACACACCTTTTTTAGCTCTATCTTTATTCATACAGTTATAAATTAAATATTATGATTTACAAATAATATATAAGTAAAGGTTAAATGTAACCCAAATTAAAGTACTGTTAAGTGTATCTGGTCTGCGTCACTAACCTTGGCCCACCCGCGCGAACGGGCGGAAGAGAAGGACAGGCTAGTGATAAGCGGGGCGGCAAGTCAATGGGATGTTTGAATGACAGTCGAGCGATAATCCTACCAGCATTTTGAGTTGTGGAGGCATTCTGCCGCGATAACCCCTTGTGGGCTCGCCGCTCCTGACCGTCGGCGGATAGGATTTCTGCGTTTATTTGAAGAATGCTCTGGATTACTGACCTCGTTCTCTCAGCGTGACTCGGGGTGCGTTGAACCTTCCAGATGGTCAGGGCGAACGATATAAAAGTGCGTGACAAGTCTCCGAGCCGGGAGTTGAGTGGAGTTGTTGAATGGATGAGTGTCTGAGTTCTGAGCGATAGACGACGAGCGGCGAGAGAAGCGACCAGCGGAAGGGAAACCTGTGACTGCGAGTATCAAGCAGAGAGAAGTGCTGCTGGCAGGCTGGACCATTGGACTGGGTGCGTGAGTGAAAGACATTACAAACGGTGCCAACAGATAGACTGATCACGCGTTAGTGAAGAGTGTGAGTTAATTGACTGTAACCAAACAGAGATAATTAAGAACGACGTTAATTAGAGTTAAAATAGACAGCAAATATTGCGCCTACTGAGAAATAAAAAGAGTAATAGTGGAGATAGATAGATAAATGCTGTAAATAATTACTATGTGAATAAGTAAGAAATCAAATTTAGTTCTTTTATTTTTATTAAGACCTCCATCCCTCACGAACTCAAGAAATGCCCCTCTGGCGCCCATGTAACCGTACTTTCATGTTAACAGAAGTATAAAACGCTTGAGATACATAACGTATTTAAACAACCAAACGCGTCATAGATGGGGTGTTTTCTCAAATGTTTGATTAAAAAAGTGTGAAGAAACCGCGAAGGACGATAGTTTCCTTGTCTTGTCTCTGTACTGCTGCGTAAGGACAGTAGATAGTTGGGTATAGAAGTTCTTTAGGAATCTTATTTTTTTAGAAATAGAAACAAGTTAGAAAAGTCAAGAATATAATATGGCGGGGGAAGGTTCGCCTTAAGTTCGTCACTTGAGTGAGTTGAGATATTTGGGCGGCTCTTAACATCGAAGTCTTGAGAGCCGATGAGGGTGAAGCGAGGTGGGTATGGAGTAGCGTCGGAATGCAAGAGCGGGGGAAACGGGAGATCCCCGAGAAAACCCGCCGGCTAGCGGCATCGTCCGGCACGATTCTCACTTGCAAAAATCCGGAGTGAGCCGGCCGGGGATTGAACCCGGTTCGCCTTGGTGGGAGGCGAGCAGTCTAACCGCTCAGCCACTGTGGCCCCTCGTCACATGTCCTTATGTTTATCAAGCACGCAAGAAACACGAGCATTGTTCTTTTGTGGGAAATCACACAACTCCTCCAAGGTAATAAGTCCCATGGAATGCATGCCCGATTGTTTATCAGCACTTCTTTATTTTTGGCGAATGGTTGTTTACGAAGAAATTATAAACTCAAATACAACCTTCCCATTATACATTTATGGCCATTTTTAAGGCTCAGCTTCACCTATTTTGCAGACATTATTAGTTTCCTTGTCATAATTTCGGATTCAGAGTAACTACTGACATTGTACGATTACAAAAAATGTACATTTTACGAGTTGTTTAATATTTTCGTACTTAATTTTCATTGCATGTTATCTACTAGTTGTAGAAAGTCACGAACATATTTATATTTTATCAATAAGTTTCTGCCTTTTTGCTAGCAAGAAGTACCAAACAGTGAAAATTAGATATAACTTTATCAAACAATAAGTAGGCTGAATTGTAAATATTCTATAATCAGAAATTTACAATAACACCTCTGAAACTGAATTTATGACACGAAAACGAAGAATTTCTGCATAATAGCTGAAGCCGACTCTTAACTTGCACATAGTATTAATTTTTCCCTTCAAATATTCATTTTATATTACGTAACCTTTACATGAAACGTGGGCTATCTTTTTGGATCGAACTACAGTAATATGATATTCCTTTCAAGTGCAGTTTTCCCTTCAAATATTCATTTTATATTACGTAACCTCTACACGAAACGTGGGCTAGCTTTTTGGATCGAACTACAGTAATATAATATTCCTTTCAAGTGTAGTACCAAGTCTATTTTACACCGTGTAACGCAGACTCCGCGGAGGACAACTTAGCATTTACCAATATATAAGCTGGAAATGAATCGAAACATTCAATTTCTCCAACATGTCTGCCTTACCATGAGAACGCTATAACAAGTGCATTTTACACGATGGAGTTGAGTAACGACACATTAATCTGTAAATGGGGGAAAAAAAATCTGCCATTTATTTGTAAACGGCAAATGGTTTGCGATCGAATGAGATTGGGAAGGGAAATTGATGGCTAATGGCAAGCATAAAATACTGACTCTCAGGACAGGGCAAGAACGGATTTGCGATTGAAGTTACAAACATTTTTAAAATAAGAAAAAAACAGAGAAATAGAGAAGCAAGAAGACTGCCGATATGAAATGGTTGGGATGAATCTTACCCTCACGATAACCAGAAATGGTTGGTACTAACAACTAAATCAATGTCAAAGTGTAGGTGCATTTTCTTTTAAATGTCATCTTCGATCCTCCGTGGATATGCTCTTTAAGGCATCACTTACAGGCGAGGATGCTGGAACGGTGCGTACAGAAGGGATCCATGATTGCCAACCCAAAACGGAAACATCCCATCGTTTTTATAATTTTTGTACATAGCCACGCAATGCAAAACGTTATATTTAATAGTTAATTATTATTAATTAACTTCCTANTTTTATAATTTTTGTACATAGCCACGCAATGCAAAACGTTATATTTAATAGTTAATTATTATTAATTAACTTCCTAGTTCTTTCTCTAAGAATACCAAAGCATAGCATTTTTTTAAAATGTAAAAACAAATTTTACCCAGAGAAGAAAAAATCCAAGTTACTGCAGATGCATTTTTCATGCTACTGTCTACATAAAATAAGACATATAATTTGCACATTTACGTGCTTACAAATTGGCTGGAGCTAGTTTCGCGTCNCTACTGTCTACATAAAATAAGACATATAATTTGCACATTTACGTGCTTACAAATTGGCTGGAGCTAGTTTCGCGTCTGGCGCTTACACTCTAAACTTGAAACAGAATTGAGCCAAATCAGCGAAAATTGAGCAACTGATAATCAGTGTCAGATAACTTAATAATACAGTGACTGAATTTCATTGATTTATTTGTGATCACAACTGAATGTCAAGAATTCCCCTGCCATTAGTCACTTCTTTGATTTGCTTGATTCGTCGGTCAGTAGCAGATGATCAACTAACTTTCAGTGAATGTTATTTCACTGATTGATGTCACTGATTCGGACTTAGGGGAGAGCGTAGGAGCGCGCGGGGAGCGATAAGGGCTGCACTAACACGCGCATCAAGTGTATAATCGCCTCTACGCGCAAGGCTCTGAACTGGCGTGCAGTGTTCTCGTCGTGCTGCGTGTACCTGACATGTTATTGGTGGAAAGTCTGTAACGAGGTTTAACACAGGCCTTTATTGTAGTTACGATCGTGTCCCATGCGCAGCAGTCTGGGAAAGGCGCTTTTAACGACGAGGGCTTCAAAACAATATTCGCAGCACGTGTGACATCTTGAAGTACCTCTCCGTCCCAGTCTGGGGTGTGTTTCCTTTTCGCAGGTAAACATCTTGGGGGAGACGTTTAATAGTTTCGTCAAAACCACGCGTGTTTTAANGGGTGTGTTTCCTTTTCGCAGGTAAACATCTTGGGGGAGACGTTTAATAGTTTCGTCAAAACCACGCGTGTTTTAAACATGCTGCAACGCGGCTCGAGTCGGGAAGGCAACCGCTTGAATTGTTTCTCTCTGACGTTGGTGCGATAACTCAAATACGAACTACAANCGGCTCGAGTCGGGAAGGCAACCGCTTGAATTGTTTCTCTCTGACGTTGGTGCGATAACTCAAATACGAACTACAATAATTCACAATAAATGTTTCGGGGTATGACCTACCCATCATCATAGTAGATATGTTACAATTGAATGCTCAACATTCAAATCTCACACGACTATAAAGTTTGGGAGTGTTACAAACGTACTGTTCATCACTTACAAAAAGAACTTTCAGTCACCCAATGGTCTGAGGGCGTCGGGTAAGACGTGATAGTGGACAGTATGTGCAGGTTGACTCGCCAAACAATGATTTACAGCTATTGTCTTCTTAGGTAAAGGATGTGCACGATAAAGAGAGTACTTTTGAAATCAACCTTAGAAAAAAGTCAGCACTCCTACCTGCATAAGTTTTAACGGGCGCACTAAGTGACATGCGCCCAGTAAAATTGGACACGATGGAGGGAAAGTAGTCCCATATCTCAACGTCGAATAAAAATTATTACGTAAACATTTGCGGTAACTTAAATTATTTCCTTAGCTTTCTGTTTTTTTTTTAAGTGCACCTAAGTTTAAAAATGATCGGATTTGTAAAATATTTTCTTTTCTAATAATTTCGCAGTTTCACTTGAACGGCGAATGAATAAAGTGATAAGTCCCGTGGCAATGTTTATTTTACATAAGGCGGAAGAATATACAACGTGCATACAAGTATATCTTAAGAACGGCATTCCAAAGTGCTCTGTTTAGCGTGAACAGCCTAAACCATGAGTTTCCCCAGCTTTTATGAGTCCCTTTGGTGATTTCCTGTGCCTTGAGAGNTTTAGCGTGAACAGCCTAAACCATGAGTTTCCCCAGCTTTTATGAGTCCCTTTGGTGATTTCCTGTGCCTTGAGAGGGCGGAATGAAAACGATGGAAATAAATTGAAATCATAAGATTTTAGGGCGTTTTTAGTTTTTGGAGCAAGTGTCCTATTTCACTAGCAGATAATCATAGACGCACGCACACACACAGAGGCTACATTTTCTTTCAAACTACATAATCAGTAACGAAAGCTGTAAATGAAGGCTTGTGCATAATCTTTCCCAACTCTCATCGCGAATAATATAAAATTTATTTATTTTACGTAGTGGTTTTGGGTAACACGGTGTTAAAAGAAAACTACAATTGCAGAATGAAAACACTACAATCAATCAGAAATAAAATGGCTTCATATTGTATTTAACATCACGCAATCACTGAGACACGATACTATTCGATGTAATTATTAAACACATTTTTAAAAGTCATTAACTGAACTGTAATAAATCTTATTTTAATTATTTCACACGTTATTAATTGTTGATATATTGAACAAAATAGTTCGCGGCGCGATAGAGGTATTCTTAATGCGGTGTGAGAATAATTCAAAGCATAGTAACAACGAATTAGGTACTGTGCTTCTGAAAACAAAATTTGCCTAATTCTTGGCACCAATTCTGGACAGTTCAAGACTGCTTAGGAACGCAACTTTTGTTGCGTAAACCTATTTTAACTTAAGTTGACGTACTTTCTCATTGCTGATAATTCTNTGTTAACTTAAGTTGACGTACTTTCTCATTGCTGATAATTCTAGTATTTTAGGTATAAAAATAAAACTCTAAATATATAATTTTCTTAAAAGAAAGTATGTGTTTATAAACAGGTATTACGCTAAATGACAAGCGCGCGGCATACTAGGCGATCGTGCTGCTATCTATGTACAGGCGCGCAACTGTATCCTTGCACCACGTAGTTCTCAAGTCACCGCTAGATAGCAGAGAAAACCACGCTCCCCAAACACTACGTGCCATCAAAGTAAAACCCTACAACTAGTATTTGGCGTGACTTAACTTGGCGTTATTTTCGTGACTTGGCATTAAGATGGTCATCTCTTGAGTATCTTAAGCCAAGTTTTTAACGCCGGCCAATGAGAATGTGAAACGCCTTAAAAACTGATGTAGCCACTTACGCATNTTTAGCGTGAACAGCCTAAACCATGAGTTTCCCCAGCTTTTATGAGTCCCTTTGGTGATTTCCTGTGCCTTGAGAGAGGGCGGAATGAAAACGATGGAAATAAATTGAAATCATAAGATTTTAGGACGTTTTTAGTTTTTGGAGCACGTGTCCTATTTCACTAGCAGATAATCATAGACGCACGCACACACACAGAGGCTACATTTTCTTTCAAACTACATAATCAGTATCGAAAGCTGTAAATGAAGGCTTGTGCATAATCTTTCCCAACCCTCATCGCGAATAATATAAAATTTATTTCTTTTACGTAGCAGTTTTGGGTAACACGGTGTTAAAAGAAAACTGGAATTGCAGAATGAAAACACTACAATCAATCAGAAATAAAATTGCTTCATATTGTATTTAACATCACGCAATCACTGAGACACGATACTATTCGATGTAATTATTAAACACATTTTTANTGCTTCATATTGTATTTAACATCACGCAATCACTGAGACACGATACTATTCGATGTAATTATTAAACACATTTTTAAAAGTCATTAACTGAACTGTAATAAATCTTATTTTAATTATTTCACACGTTATTAATTGTTGATATATTGAACAAAATAGTTCGCGGCACGATATAGGTATTCTTAATGCGGTGTGAGAATAATTCAAAGCATAGTAACAACGAATTAGGTACTGTGCTTCTGAAAACAAAATTTGCCTAATTCTTGGCACCAATTCTGGACAGTTCAAGACTGCTTAGGAACGCAACTTTTGTTGCGTAAACCTATTTTAACTTAAGTTGACGTACTTTCTCATTGCTGATAATTCTAGTATTTTAGGTATAAAAACAAAACTCTAAATATATAATTTTCTTAAAAGAAAGTATGTGTTTATAAACAGGAATTACGCTAAATGACAAGTGCGCGGCATACTAGGCGATCGTGCTGCTATCTATGTACAGGCGCGCAACTGTATCCGTGCACCACGTAGTTCTCAAGTCACCGCTAGATAGCAGAGAAAACCACGCTTCCCAAACACTACGTGCCATCAAAGTAAAACCCTACAACTAGTATTTGGCGTGACTTAACTGGCGTTATTTTCGTGACTTGGCATTAAGATGGTCATCTCTTGAGCNACCCTACAACTAGTATTTGGCGTGACTTAACTGGCGTTATTTTCGTGACTTGGCATTAAGATGGTCATCTCTTGAGCATCTTAAGCCAAGTTTTTAACGCCGGCCAATGAGAATGTGAAACGCCTTAAAAACTGATGTAGCCAACTTACGCATATAAAAATTCTTGCGCTGGAAAAATTACTTCCCATTCGTTTGCTCTTTCTAATTGGTGGGAAAAGGGTTTTTTCTTTCACGTTAACGCCGACTGTAGTCAGACGGTTTCGCTTGTTATGCTTTGTAAGTACAAATGTTATTTAAGCCAAGTCGATTGTGGACGGGGTCTAGGCAAACTGTCTCGTGTTTCACAGGACGGCCGGCGACTGTGAATCAGAACGCATGACAAATTATTATCCACTGTGTGCTACCAGTGCCGAGATTCTGTTTTACTTTGTGAATCAAATACGAACATTAATAAAGTTTGCAACATAGGGTTCTTAGTGACCACCAGACCACTCTGTCACATGTATAAAACTCACCCCCAAATCCTGTCAAGAGGGTGCCTGTAGAAAGTAAAAAACGAATTTCCTTTTTTACTTTTAATTAACGGGCACTTNCCCAAATCCTGTCAAGAGGGTGCCTGTAGAAAGTAAAAAACGAATTTCCTTTTTTACTTTTAATTAACGGGCACTTTTCTTTTTGTTTTCCTCCGCCCCAAGAAAAATACAAACAATTTTCTAATCAAATAACTTTACAAAATTTATGCAAAAATTACATAAAAATAGTTAAAGATTATAATTCTTTAAAAACTTTTAAAACGTTATAAAATTTAGGGGTTACAATAAAAACGTGCCATTACAAAAATATATACAATTACTTAACTGGCACCAATTTTCCCCAATTTACAATAACTATATTCCCAAACTTACATGTTCGAAACAGAAGCAATCTTCGTCCAATCCAATAGGCAACATGCAAATTTCGCAAATATAGTTGAAAATGATACGAACACGTTTGTATATGCGTATGAAAATAAAAATGCTCCGTTTGTTGCTTAAAAAGCGGTTTTGACAAAAGTTATTTTAGAATTAAAACAGTAACTTTCGCGGCCGCTGTCACATGAATGCGGAACGCTCTCTCATTGGTCAGACGTCACTAGTCATACGCCGGCGGCCGGCTCCGGCACGTTGCAAACACGCAGCACTAAAATGGAAGGCAACTTTGTGAAAGCGCAGACGAACAATCTGCCACGAGTAGATACCGATATGCTACTTGATTACTTAAATTCCCATTGTTTTGTGGAACCTGAAATAAGAGGTGTAAAATTATTACAAACGTAAGAACGTGTCTCATATCGCACAGTCGTGATCTTCAAAGCGACTGTAGGCCTACATCAAATGTTAAAACTTATTTGTTTGTACGTTTTATTGATTTACGTATTATTATTATTATCATCTGTGTTTATGTTTGCGATTGCTAAGATTCAAAGTTGGAAGTTTAAATATATAATAGGTATTACATTCACAAGAATAACACAATTGCAATGACGGCGACTGCCGTGGAGAGTTGATACACGTACCTCCCTGCACACATTGAGCGGAAAAAAACGACGGTACAAACGTGCTCCGTACATTGCAAAATAAGATGCACTGAAAGCTTTCAAAGCTTGTGTTGCATTGGTGTGGACTGCGAAACAGACACGATTGCTCGGTGAATTAGTTATAATCGAACTATGAACATCAAATGAAAGAAACGTTTTATTTGGTAACATCAACAACACCAACAAACAACCTTTCATATGCGTTCGATACCCGTGTTACCGTATCACTAGCGCGGACTTCACCTGTGTAGGAACACTCCGCTGGACATCCCAGCGGATGATGCAACCTACGCCGCCACAGCTACGATCAAATGCATAAAACTATGAACACCCCCTTAAATCTGAAAAAGTGTCTGCACGTTTACGTGTTGTAGAGACGGGGGCTACTCGCCTGTTTTAGTCTCTTCGCGGTTTCTCCACACTTTCTGAATCAAACCTTTGAAAAATCATCCCAATATATGACGTCTTCAGTTATTTTATAAATATGCCATCTGTCACAAGCATTTTATACCTCTGCTAACATAAAATAATCCTATTTTCCGTTAAATTGAAGTGTTCACAATATTTTACATATAAATTAAAGTGTTTCATTAATAATAAATATTTATAAAAACAGTGAGAAAACATGCGTGTTGGTAGCGCCTAGGAAGAAATAGTTACCATACAAAATATTATTACAAGTGAGTGCGCACGAACTCGGTGCGTTGTCCTTTGGTGTCATTTTATAGACTTGAGTTTGCGCGAGGCGGAGGAATATCCTGTAAGTAGAAGTTTAGCAGGGCTTCAGAACAGTGTGAAGTAACCGTGAATGGATTATATGACGATGCACCGAAGAGAAAGAGAAACAGTCGCACATTTAAATTTCGGTGTCTTCCGCACCTACCTGTTTACGCGGATGTACGTTTATGAGCATACAAACATTTTAAGGGGAATCCCTAATAAACAATATTAAACGCCTCAATGTCACACCCAGCCATAAGGAAGCATTGCGAAGGGCATGGAAAATAGCATTTAAACAAGCTTCGCGTGTTATCTATTTCCTCAGAATTTTAAGACGTGACTATTTATAGGATTTTAATACAGCAATTTGTTCAGAAAAGATACAGCATTGTCGCTATAGTTTAAAACACTGTTTTACCAAAATAGTAAATATCGTAAATAAAAGGCTACTTACAGCAACTTTTGCTGATTTTTACACTTTTCAATAACCAAAAAACTGTAAAAAAAATTTAAATTAAAATATTCCATAGTTTTTTAAAAATTAGAATAGACACAACGACTTACAATGAAACCCATATGGACACTGGGGAGAAACCTTAAGCGTCGATATTCGTGGCGAAGCTGGTTGGAGCACCGGGTTCAGGTATAAAGAGTCCTGGTTCTAATCTCACATAACGCAAGGTGTGCCGCTTTTAAGTATAAGTTCAGGTTAATTTTATGTTGTAAACTAACGACAGGCATGAAGTGGGGACGTTAGAAGGCCATTTTAGTGTTACACGGCCGCTAAGAAACCTACAATAACATGTAATTCCCGATTACTTGGTTATGGTTTTAGCAATAAAAGAACTGCAACGTTAGAAACTATATTTGCATTATAGTAAATGTGCCGTCGCTCTCAGTAGAAATACGTTCTTCAAAATCAGCAAAAAGGGATGGCTTCATTACACCCATTATTTTGTAAGAAGCCATAACTATTGCCGGATTTCGGAGAACACATTACTAGCAAGAACGACGACACCATTACTATAACACAATGACAGCGCCTAGTTTTAATGTTAGAATTATAACGGAACAAGCATTGGGAAGAATGGACCGAGCGGGGGATCGTAGTGTTAAACTTATTGACTCTCATTCTGGAAGACAGGAGTTCGAGCCCCGGTCCGGCCATCCAGATTTTGGTTTTCCATTGTTTTCCATGGTTTCCCGGAATTCGGTGTTGTTTCGAATCATCCGGTACATTTACAGCCTGATACGTGACATAATTAACATACAACGCATAGGTTAAAAACTTCCAATACAATCTAGGAAGCTTAACCAGAGATAGTTTACAGTGTAGATCTGAATGGATTAAGGAGGAAAATCTTTCATATTACTATACTATTGAAGTGTTGTGCCCGGAGGATGATCTGGACCCCAGGCCACGGGTCGAAGAAAACAGAGACGCGCCCCAAAGAGAACTACACATTACGACCTCCACAGTGGTTCCCTACTGCCTTCCGCAGTACGAAGGACAACGCGAGGAACGACGCAGCGCCCGTTCCTGTACCCAAGACGGGAAATTTCCCAGACGCGAAAAAATTCTCTATCCTCGCCCGGGAATCTAAACAGGAGCCATTGAACCTCGAGTGAAAAGATGCCTTGACCACGGCATCGAAAGGCCGGCGGCTGTACCAGAAAGTTCTCTATCCCTTGCCACGCTACCTCCACGGAAAGTGTACGTTAAGTCTTTCCGTCGCCGACTCGCTTCCAGTTTTACGAGATGTTTAGAGGTGAGCGCCGGCCCTAACATCTCATGACGTTGCAGCTGCCCGTCCCTTACATACTTTAAATATCCTTTACCGGCGATGTTCGCGCCTAAAGATGACTGCGAAAACGCTTTTCGGGGTGTCTCCGTATTCAAGAAATTCCCATTAGAGGCGGGTTGATGAATAAAAAAAAGGGCGGTGAGTGAGTGAAGAGATTTAGGCGGCACTTAACATCGAGGTCGTGAGAGCCGATGAGGGTGAAGTGAGGTAAGTATGGAGCAGCGCCGGGATGAAAGGGCGGGGGAAACGGAAGATCCCCGAGAAAACCCGCAGACCAGCGGCATCGTCCGGCACAATTCCCACTTGCGAAAACCCGGAGTGAACCGGCCGGGGATTGAACCCGGTTCGCCTTTGTGGGAGGCGAGCAGTCTAACCGCTCAACCACCGAGGCCCCGAAAACTAGTCTGCGGAAGTAAAGAGTTTCTAAATCGCTATTCTTCAAAGTGTAGACATGACTGAGAAACGATGTAAAGTTTTTAAATGTAGAGTTTACATGTGAATCTGAGTTGTGCAGCGCCGAGAGCGACTGTGCCGTTGGGGCAGAGGGTTAACTCGGGGCCGCGAAGCGAACACAGCCGAGTGTTCTTCACGGCAATTGTTTAATCTAGCAGCCNGAAAATATGAAAGTAAGATCATCCTTGATAAAAATTTCTAAAAACATGCATTATTGTGTTTTGAAAGAAAAACTTACGTTTCTATTTTACTGAAATTTTAGGCAAATCAAAACAATTCAAATTTATTATAAATTACCATGTTTTAAAAATACTGTATATTATAAACCCAACTTTTGCAAGAAGGACTCTTGAGCCCCACCCAAATAATTTTATGTTTAATTTTGATGGCTTAACATTGTGACATGTTATTATTTAGGCATACAATGTGAATATAGTCTTAATATGATAGCTGTGCTCTTGAAACAAATGTTAGAAGTAATACTAAATGAATAGAAAATATCTATACCAAATTTTGTATGTTAGGCCTAACTTGAAATGTATAAACTCACAAAATGTAAAATTTACATTGTGTGGCTAAATGTTTTAACATATTTATATGCTTTTAGTAATATGAAATACGTTAACATATTTTTTTATGCTCACGTCTACATCACAAACGAATTGCTAAACGCGTTGTGGTGCGTATTAAACAATACCATAGTACCGTAATGAAGGTTAGGTCGGATGCAAATAGTAGATATTAATAAGTTCAGTGTTCAAACTGCCTACATAGGGAAACCATAAACACCTTAAATATAATTACGTAAGTCAAAATGGTCTTCGCACACAGAAATAATTAATTTTGGCTAAAAAAATCTTTAATGTCTCGCCTAACTGCGTTAAACCACGTCTTCCTGTTTGTTTTGTTTTTCGTAACTAACAAATATTTCATCAGGTGTTGTGCGAGATGTACCAGTACACAGAGGTACAATAAACCATTATGATGATTTTGGTATACTTGACAGTTCATTTTCTCTTTTCATTACTTCAAACAATTTCTATTTAACCAAATACGCATCAACGCTGAAGTAAACAAACGCGGCGGCCGAGGTTGTATCTGACTTGTGACGTCACNCTATTTAACCAAATACGCATCAACGCTGAAGTAAACAAACGCGGCGGCCGAGGTTGTATCTGACTTGTGACGTCACGGAGTGAGCAGGACGCGACAGGCGCGTTTTGGCGGGCGTTTCAAACGCAAAACTTTCATTCAATCATAACTTTTTCAAAAGTGATTTTTAAATCGTGGTACTTTGTAAATACATTTCTAACACGTAAATAAACGAAAAATAAGTGCCAGTAAAAAAAGTGAATGTGGCCTATTCAAAGGCGGTGCTGACGTCACAAGGCGACCTCCTCTCAGCCGCCCTAGGTGGAAGGAAAGGCCGCGCGCTCTGTGTAGTTCCGACCTTCACCAACTACCAAGCACCCGCATCGCAGAGTCTAACGCCTCCCCTCAGCTGCCGTCAACAGGCAACTTCTTCGTAAACGTAAGTACCCATTATCGGCGTGAGGCAGCGTAACTCCGTTACTTGCTATACGAGCACGCAATAACTCACATGGCACACAAATAATTGTGCAATTCTTGATCGAAAATGTGCATGTAAATTTGGACTTTCACTTGTATAGTCAGTCGACTCTAACAGGGTCGTAGAAGCACACAAGGTACGCACCTATGAAAAAAAAACTGAAATTAAACTGCATCATAACACTTTCCACAGTAAAAACCTGAGGTGACAAAAAAATAAAATAATAAAATACTAAAAAGAACTAAAAAGAAATTAACGCGTTCTCTACTCAAGTCTCGTTTTTAATTCACGATCATTATCAGATTTTCTTTTTGTAATAAATTATGTCCAAAAAGTGCAGCAAGGCTGAAAGTCTGAGTGATAAATTCAACCCATGGTGAATAAATTTGTGTCTCCGTAATTCGCTATTGTTTCAAAGGCCAAAGGATTGAACGTTGACAGTCAATTTGAAATGTTCTTATTCGTGGCAACAGGAATAATTATTTTCTGACGTAGAAATAATGAGCAATCGAACGTAACCGGTTCCTGAAAATGTATTAAGCTCTCACCTACGTTCAAGTAACTCAAAATTTTTACATAATGTCATCTGAAAGTCACGGCGTTAAAAGATTAAATAAGAAAGGACAAGGGAGGGGGGGGGATTAGGATCCTCAAGGTTAGTGCGAAAATAATTGTTACCACACAGCTTACGAGACATTCAATCGTAAGAAAAAAGAACCGGCGTATGCTTTACAGATATGCTTTTCGAACGGTCAAGAAATTTGCATGTAACCCTTTCAAACGGTATTTTATATAACTTTTTTTTTATTTCGTGCTTGTATCATTTTTACACTGTACAATTAATAATTACAGTACACAATTATAATGGATTTTACATAACAATGTTAAAACAATATTTTGAAAATAATTTATAAAACCTTATAAAACACAAACACGAATTTTTTTTAAAACCATTAAGAACAATTTATTAGAAATAGCTATCCCGTAATATAACTTTCAAAATAAAATGAAGACATAGTTTTTATAAAGTCATCAATGTATACATTTGCATGTGGTCATTGAAGATGGCTGTTGTGTTTACTTAACTTTTATTACTTTTAAATTATATTTGTAACCGGCAAATAATTCTAATGTATAATTAAATCATCAAATGACAGAAAAGGAAGTAATAATTTCTTAAACCACTTTACAGTAATTAGCAACAATTTTTTATGAAAAATTTAGTTAAATATATAACACTAATATGTTATATTAAAATTATTCAGTATAAATACTTTATAATTCCACAAATAGCCGCAAAAGGATAATTATAAATGTATATGTACTCCAGTACTGCCATTACAATATTAATTATAAAAATTATCTTTAACTCGTGTATAGGCTTTTCATGGTAAACTGAGCACTTTTAAATGCCCTACTTATGATATTTTCTTCTTCTTTCTCTGTATCATTACACTATGAAAAATTAACATGGCCATTGGCCATTTCACTTTATCAATGCGTTATTCATGTAAAATTGGTAGACATTTTATGAAAGTAAAGTGTAAATAGTTGCAAATTCAAAACAAAAAAAAAACTAACTTCAGTAGCCAAAAATTTACATTTTTTACTCACATAATTCAACGTCAAATAATAGAACAATTTTCACTTATTCCCATCAAACTTAACTGGCATGCCAGTTTGTGTTGTAGAATACATGTAACTAGGAGCAGTAATTTTTTCGAAAGTTGATTTGAAATGTTCGCACTGAAACGCGGAACAGGCTTTAGTAAAACGTTTGCGTAGGGACAGACGAGGATATGTAGGTATGACGGAAGGAAACAAAGTGTGCAGTAGTCCAATCACGGTTACTTCCAATTTTTCTGAAGCCCTGCTGAAGTTATACTTTCAGGATATTCCTCCGCCTCAAAGCTTAACCAAGCATAGATAAAACACCAAAGAGACATCGCACCGCATGCGTGCGCACTCTGTTTAATAATATTTTATATGATACTAAGCGTTGCCAACACACCTGTTTTCTCTGTGTTTGCATTCATATTAATTATAAAGGAAATATTATAATTCATAAATAATATATAAGTAAAAGCTCAATTTAAACAAAAATAAGGGTATTTTGGTGTTAACGGACGTTTAAAGCGTTTGTGATACATGACGTATTAGGGAAACTACGGAACACGTCAAAGATGGGGTGATTTTTTCAAAAGTTCGAAACTTGAAGACACCGCGAACATACTGTATCAATATCGGCGAAGGGCGGGAGAGACGGATCCGCATAGTGTTGTGGTTGCGCGCGCACGTGTCGCGTGCGTGCGTGCGTGCGTGCGTGCGTGGGGGCGTATCGATCTTGCCACGTGGAGCCCCGGCGAGCGCTCCCCTTCCGCGAAGGGGTGGCGATAGGTCCGGGCCGCCCCTCATCCACCCTCGACGAGCGACCTTCACCCCCGCTACCCTCCTCTTCAACAAGGGCGAGCTGGCCGTGACACGTGGACCTTGCCAACCCCTGTCGCAGACGTCCTTCCAGCCTCACTGTGCGTTTCCCGCTGTCTGCTTGTCCTTNCACGTGGACCTTGCCAACCCCTGTCGCAGACGTCCTTCCAGCCTCACTGTGCGTTTCCCGCTGTCTGCTTGTCCTTATGTCCCCATCACGCCCGTCCTTACCTCGCACCACACTATGTCAACACCTTGGGTGCGGTACACATCTACTGGCATTAAGACATGTGAGAAGCGAGTCACCTATAGGCTATTGACGGTAAAGCGAGCACTTCTNGGTACACATCTACTGGCATTAAGACATGTGAGAAGCGAGTCACCTATAGGCTATTGACGGTAAAGCGAGCACTTCTGAAAACCCCATCATTTGGAATAATAGTCAATAAATATATCTTATTTAAGCGTTAGACGTTAACTTCCGAGTACGGTGGAATATACATAATGCGTTTATTACTTACATTACAATATTTATTTAAAAATATGGTTAAAGAACAAAAAAATGGCTGAAAGGAAAAAGTAACTAGGGCTCGAAAGGTTCTCACTTTGCCGTAAACAGCCTATACATGCATAGCCATCAGTTCTGCTGGTCTCTTTATTCTCATTCACAAAACAGCCCTATTGGTTTGCAAAACACTGGTCAGAGTTCATTATTGGCCAGCTATCTGCTAATATAATGCCGAGTTGAAAGTGTCCCAATATAATGACATTTCCTGCGTAGAATAATGTACACTACATTCTGTTCATTTCTGGAACTTTACAGTTTGAACGTTCCTGACATAATATTCCGTTGCAGAGAACCTTATAAAAACTGCCGGGGAAGTAACATTTCTACTTCGGCCGTGTTTTCAAAGAATGCGGAAGTCGTAATGTTACGGAAAAACTATTTACATCTCAGTTAAATTGAGGAGACGTAATTTTACGAATACAGCACACGAAAGCATTAACAAAATGCTTTCCCGATTTTAGCGAAAATATTTCACGAGCAGTTGTATTTCACACAGCTTTAGCTCGCGTCCACGTTCATGATTGGATTGATTGCGTGTAACGCGATGCGTCTTAGGTGTATGCGTGCGAATCACAGACGTACAGGGGCCGCGGTGGCTAAGCGGATAGCCTGCTCGTCTTCCACCAAGGCGAACCGGGTTCAATCCCCCGGCCGGGTCACTCCCGGATTTTTGCAAGTGGGAATTGTGCCGGACGATGCCGCTGGTAGGCGGGTTTTCTCGGGGATCCTTGCATTCCGGCGCTGCTCCATTATAACCTAATTTCACCCTCATCGGCTTTCAAGACCTCGATGTTAAGAGCCGCCCAAAACTCTCAACTCAACTCATGAGACGTACAGTATTTAAGTCACTTAATTCTGATTTGCGATTTGCAAGCCAAGTAGAAAAAAATTGTCTCCCAAAGTAACGCCACCACCAGATACCCTACAAGCGTACCGCTGGTACGCTTGTAAGGTATCGAAATATATAGTATGTGGGGAAATATTTTCACGAAATTCGAGTGTCCCTGTGCACCAGGAAAGAAAAATTTCGGGAATAAATTTCAGGACAAGCTGGACTTCAAACACGTATACGTTTCAGTTTCTTTCTCGATTGGATCACAGTTCATTACGACGCGCCCTGGAGACACAAAGCCAATAACAAACCCGCAAGAACACAAGGACGGAATCCCGGGCTACCTACTACCTGTTTAGCTCACTAACCACTGGTGCAGCAGCCAATGAACAAACACCTGAGGCTTGAGTGTGCACAGGACTGTGGGGTGGCATCTACCTTGCCGGTAACTGAACCCGCGAAATTCTCCTGTCTCTACCAACCGTAAAAAAAAAACAACGAAATTCCCTTAGAATACAGCCACGTATAGAAATTTTGAAAAATGTTATTCGATCTTTTTTTTTCTCTGTAAATTACACATTTTAATGTTAAATTTTGGGGGGAAAACATACTAAAAATAAACATGTGTAAGATTTCCTACCGTGCCAGTATTCCTTAAGAAAAGTCACGTAGAATACTTTTTGTTTGAAATGGTTATATATAAAAATGAGGGATTGAGAAAGAATTTCTTTAAGATCGTATGAAATGCCTAAATCAGACCGAGCTACGTAGTTTGTTTTCCTAATTTCAGAAATGGAGGACAGTGAACTGAATGACACTATCGTCTCGGTACACTACGNGCTACGTAGTTTGTTTTCCTAATTTCAGAAATGGAGGACAGTGAACTGAATGACACTATCGTCTCGGTACACTACGCATGAATTTTCACAGAATTTTGTTTTCCATGTTAGCATAATTCAAAACAATACACTTCTAAAACCAAATTCCCCAAATAATACAAACCAGCTGT
The DNA here is from genome assembly GCA_002778355.1 of Clitarchus hookeri. Lineage (NCBI taxonomy): Eukaryota > Metazoa > Arthropoda > Insecta > Phasmatodea > Phasmatidae > Clitarchus > Clitarchus hookeri. The sequence goes on along the minus strand of NQII01000390.1, from coordinate 740,987 downwards.
ATTGAATTTGTGCAGCCTACTTTAGAAACCACAAAAAACGTACAAAAAAAAAAACTAATTCTGAAACGCTACCAGTATGCAAATCTAATTTACGAAGTCTACAATCAATCATCAATGCGGACAAGCCGTCAACAGAAACGAATCGCCATAATGAATACTGATGACGTCCACGAGAAAAAGTTGCGCCAACTTCACGATTGCAGCAAAGGCTGAATTGTTCCACCGCGTGTCTAAAAATGATAAGATTTGTAACTGAATGACGTTGGCTAGACTGATTCGCAGATGTGACTTAATCCGCTAAAAAGGCACAAAAGTTTTCCATTAGAAGAATTTTTATAGTTTTCCTACGTGCTTTGGGAGCAGGCACTAAATCGCTCTCAACATAACGTCTCGGCCGAATTCATTTAGAAAAACCACATTTCTTAGCCAGTTTCAAATAGTCATACATCTGTTTATAATCTCTTCGCAGAAAAAAGTTTGCATGTACCTAAGGGCAGTGATATTTCGCGAAAATATTTCGAGACATGATACAGTCCAAAGCACTGTAGGGTCGTCCAGCATCTTTGATTGGCTAAAAAATGTTCTGAATCGTGTTAACCGTTTGCGCACGAATCACGAAGGTTCAGTGTTGAAGTTACTTAGTCCTGAGTGGCTTGGTCAAAGACGGACACGGCACCAGCAGCCAATGGAGGTATAACAACAGCTGAGGTTTGTATACAGTATTTAAGTCTACTGTGTGCTCCGATTTTTACGCGAAAAGTCACTGGCCCTGCATATACCGTATGGTAAGCTAAACAATTTTAAACTTTTATGCACATCGTGCGTTCTTCCGTCGTATGTAAAATAAACATTGCCATGGGCCTGATCGCTTTGTCATTGCGTCGGTCAAGCGAATATGTGACATTATTAATAAAGTAAATATCTTACAAATGTATTAATTCTTGAACTTGTATTTGTTAAATACAAAAAACAGAAAGCAAAATAAATAATTTCAGTATACACAGAAGTTTTCCTGACAGTTTTAATTAGACGTTAAAACATGGAACTACCGTCCCTTCGTTGTTACCAAGTTTACCGGGCTTATGCTAGTCGATGTGTTCATTAGGATGTATGCAGTTAGCGGCAAAGGAATCTTTCAAAAGTTGATTTCAAAATTACTGAATTAACCATGAACGGCCTATACGTCCCTTGTCCCACTTTGCTACGAAATTATTTTCTAACCGTAGTCGGGGCGGAACCGAATATTAAAGACACCCTGAGTGTCGATATTTTTTTTATTCCAAAAGTTTGTGTTCTAGTAAACCATGAACCAATTGCTGTATCAACTACGACTTCCAGAATTCCTCCACCTAACAGCCAAGTTCGCATAAAGGTTACCACGAATTCTTAATGGCGAGCTACATGGGCGGAGTTTCGTAGAGTCAGCTGTCTGTTCAAGAGGCCGGCCTTGGTGGCGGCATATCGCGGGGGAGTTGTGTTTATACTGCGGCGCTACAAGGTAGAGAGAGGCCGTGGGAATGCAGGTGTAAGTCACGAGAAGTGGGGTGGGGCCGCGCCTTGACCCTGCGAGTGACCCACATGGTCACCGGTGAGCACCCGAGCACAACACCAGGGCCTTGCCTCGCACGGGTCTAGCCAGCTCGTTGCACCACAGGTGAAGGAGCCAAGGTATCGTCTGCACCCTAGGGAATGTCCGTGACGTGGCGGGGAGCCTAGCTCCACCCGGCGTTGCGCAACGCCAGGCCGGGTTCACAACCCGACCAGAGGTCGACCTCACACCACCACCCTAGCTTTCATACGAGTCTCACTGTAAGCAATTGTGCTTGTTATAGTTTTGCATATCGAATACTTTAATGTAAATCTTATTTCCAGGGCAAGTGAAAGTCTATACTCTATTGCTAAGGGCAGTGATATCTCGCGAAAAGATTTCGAGACAAGATACATTCCAAAGTACTGTGGGGTCGTCCAGCTTCTTTGATTGGCTAAAAAAACGTTCTGGCCCGTGTTAACCGTTCGCGCACGAATCACGAAGGTCCAGTGTCGGAGTTACTTAGTCCTGAGTGGCTTGGTCAAAGACGGACACGGCACCAGCAGCCAATGGAGGTATAACAACAGCTGAGGTGTGTATATAGTATTGAAGGCTACTGTGTGCTCCGATTTTTACGCGAAAAGTCACTGGCCCTAGTGATTACTGACATTTATTGTGAGCGTTGACCCCACAAGTAGTCCTCTGTTTACAATAATTAACAGCGGTTTTAACTTAGCGCTAATGCTGTTATCTGATCCGAAAATATTGCTCTATTAGAACCCTATATTCACCACTTAAAGACCTGAGGAAACTGAGCTCGCGCGAAGCATGTTTATGCTGTTATTCATACCCGCAGCAAGGCTTCTTTACGGCCGAGCGTAACCCTGTGGCGTAAAATTTTTTTTTTACCTAGGGAGGCTCCTTAAGATGGTGGTAGGCCATTAAAATGCAAACCTTATTATTAGAGCTAGTTATTTTTCGCGAAAAGAAAATATGGCTACACGCTAGACTTAAATACTACAAGCACCCAACAGCAGTTTGCCTACTACCATTGGTTGCTGTCTGCTTGAGAAGGGGTTTTCATATTTGACCGGGCCACTCAGAATTCGGCAACACCGGCACGGCTCCTACGTGATTCGTGTGCAGACAGCTTACACGTGTCAAAAAATTATTCAGCCAATCAAGACAGGTCAACGACTCTACAGTGTTTTGAAATATAACATGACTTGAAATATTTTCGCGAAATTTCACTACCCCTAACAATAAACTATTGACGAAATTCTGCAGGTTTTTGGAAGCGAATATGGAAAATCCAAAAATCAGCAATCCTTTTTTCGGTGACTTTGAGAGCAATATTTTTGCCAGCGTAACACATTACCGTCGAGCTGTTTCCTGCGTCGCTAGATTTGCACGTTTTAGTTGCAGCCTTAAAGACATCGCCATTCCTCTTTCTGTCTTTTATCTTTACTTTCTCTCTGCTATGTTATCTGCAATCTAGTGCAGCTCCTGTGCCCACCACAATGGGTTTACAGGAGAAATCTTTCAAAGCTCTTATAAGAGTGCGCCCCCAGGCGGGACTTCAGGCTGTAATTATTCACACCAGACATGGTGTGGGGGCACTTTTGCTAGACCTTAGTTCCAGAACATGACATTTGTGAGCTTGAATTGAGCTCTTAATTGGAATGCAAACACGTAAACGTGTAATATCAGCACAGAGAACACTTGTGTGCCTGACCTTACGATCAAATAACAGTCTCTCCCCTTTCCCTCCACTTTTCAAGTTAAAATCACTCTCTCGCTTTGCGTCTCGTTCTCGGTAGCTGCGATTCAGAAGATATGCCGATGCCTACTTTACAAACGCCTGCTCTTTCCATGTATTCTCGGCTCTCCTGCCCACTTAACTCTCTCCTCAATGGAATTTTATGCCCACCGCAGACAAATCGCATTCAATCCTTTTCCTGCTTGATATTCGTACGGCTCTTTTCCAAAGTCAGCCATTTTATCGTGGGCCTCAGTCACTCTGAAGTCACATCCACTCAACTTCCTATCCATTTCAGTTCGATTGAAGCGTTCGGTTCACCTACTTGTACTTGTCCCCCCCCCCNNNNTTTTTTTCCCATAGTAAACATTTAACCGCAAGCTGCTGGAGACTTTCGTTCTCTCTCATTTTTGCGTATTATTGCACGTATCCCAGTTAGTGTCTCCACATTTCACAACATGAGTATATACCGTATAGCAATCATTACAACAATTTACACTACAATTTAATTCCTCAACCTGTTTGGGTGATATCGGAGGGATTCGAAATTAACGTTATTGATATCAAGCTACACTAAAAATTGTGCCCATAAAATCTCTGGATGGTCCGTTATTTCGCACAAAAATATTATGTACACATGACCAATAAAAAAAAAAAAAAAGGTTTTGTTAGGTTTTAGAGCCAAAGACTAAATTTAATGCGTTTTTATGGCAATTTTAGTTTTACAAATGCATTTAATATAAGTTGACAGTTTAAAAAGTAGCGGTGCCTTCTTACCTAAAACGGGGTAGGCTAAATAATAACTTCGTACGAAAAAAAAACGTGATATGAGCGACAGCAGGCAATAAAAGCCTCAGAAAATGTATGAAAATACAAGCCACATAAGCCCTAGTATAAAAACAATTGTGAAATGAAAGTTATGGCGGAGATTTGGTACATCCAAGATGACTCAACGCCCAATTCGGGCACCAACGAACCTCACCTTACGTTTTGCCCACATAAAGACCACAGGCGAAAAAAGACGCCATTGCCAGCGCTATAATGTATTCACGGTAACTTCAAGATTTTCTGAAACCCTGCTAAATATCTACTTTCAGGGAGCCGATTATGTATCCTTACGAAGTATGTAAACAAAACATTGCCATGTGACACCTGTCAAACGTTTTGTAAACAGTGCCATGTGGGAACTGTCAAATATTTTGTAAACAAACAGTGCCTTGTGGGAACTGTCAAATATTTTATTAACAGTGTCCATGTGGGAACTACCAAAATTTA
>NQII01000390.1:717057-731543 GCA_002778355.1 Clitarchus hookeri | reverse complement strand
GGGAAAAACGCCCGCCGAGATTATGTCTCTACGCTGTTGAAAAAAAAATTGAATTCCTTCATATCACGGAAAAATTCACCCGGTGTCCGTAAACTCTCCGGCACATTGATTTTCGAAAACGGACTTTCCGTACGTTTCGCCAAAATTTCCGAGAATTCACGGAAACTCTCCGTTAACTCTTTTCACGCCCACTTTCATTTAAGGTTTCAAGCGTTGCAAACAAAAAAAAAGCATGATACGTGCTGCACTTAAGTCGACACGACAGTTGATTCGTTGTCACAGTCGGTGGGCCGTAGGCTATAATGTTCGGCTATAGTAATATAAACCAATTATGCCCTAGACCAGTAAGGCGGTTGGCGAATCATTTACCCGCAGGTAAGATCATTGGTCATTGAGCTTCGCAGTGTGCAGTACAAACTCAAACTTAAGTACACGTGCATAATGCACACAATTGTGTACACAGCGTCTGAATGGGTTAATTTCCTAGTTATTTTCTCTGTACTTCCAGTTTAAAATAAAAATAGATAGTAAAAAAGTCTTTAATTTTCGTTACGTGGATATTCTACGGTGTATATAAAATATTTAAAAAAAAATTAAAAATATTTTATATTAGAGCAAGATTTGAACCAGAGTCAAAACATTACAAGTCCACGACTTTAAACACTTGCCTACAATTCTTACATGACGTGTCTGGTATAACTTTGGTATATATAATGCAGACACATAAGCAACTTTTTTTTAGTTTATATTACAATTGGCGCATTGCAAGTGTTGCTAAATGTCACATACGTCCGATGCTACTTTGTAATGTTTGAAAGAATAGTTCATAGTGGCGTGGATAACCTAACTGCGGAAGAAAAGAACATTCTCCGGTTACAGCGGCGAAGAAAAGTTCGCGTAGACTCGGCATTGTTCGTCCCCGAAGCCCGAAGCTATAGGAAATACGGAGACTTTCTGTATTTTGTATTTACGGAGTCAGCTCCGTTTTTTCGTCATTACGGATGACTAGGGGCCGTGATATTTCGCGAAAAGATTTCGAGACAAGATACAGTCCAAAACACTGTAGGGTCGTCCAGCTTCTTTGATTGGCTAAAAAAATTTACTGGCCCGTGTTAACTGTTTGCGCACGAATCACGAAGGTTCAGTGTCGGAGTTACTTAGTCCTGAGTGGCTTGGTCAAAGACGGACGCACCAGCAGCCAATGGAGGTATAACAACAGCTGAGGCGTGTATATAATACTGAAGTCCATATATTTACTAGACATTTCCGTAAAAATTACCGTAAATATACAGAAATGGTTGACAGAATAAGTTAAGTAGAAACGAAATTGTGTGCATAAAACAATTTTTTTTAAATTTTACAAAAAATGTTTTTTGGGAAACTAGTTGCTAAAAAAGTTTTTAGTACCATTACAAGTTAAAGCTTGTAATTTTTACAAGTCTCAGTATTACTGCAAGAATTTTTTTGTAGTTCTAAAAATCATGTTATTGCACAAGAACAAATGCAACCGGTTTACAAACACATTTTTTGTAAATTTTGTAAAACATTTATATTAATACAAGAAATTTTCGGTTCGGTTTACAAGGGGCCGCGGTGGCTGAGCGGTTAGCCTGTCCGCCTCCTACCGAGGCGAACCGGGCCCAATCCCCGGCCGGGTCACTCCCGGATTTTCACGTGTGGGAATCGAGCCAGACGATGTCGCTGGTCGGCGGGTTTTCTCGGGGATCTCCCGTTTCACCCGCCCTTACATTCCGGCGCTGCTCCATACTCACCTCAATCAGCCTCATCGGCTCTCAAGACCTCGCTGTTAAGAGCCGCCCAGATCTCTTCACTCACTACAGTGGTGCAAGCCAGCGAAGTAACGTCACTGGCTAGTAACATGTCGGGAGCCGCCGTTCGCCAATCAGCGCCTAGTAACCAACTCGCCAGCCCAATAAAAAAAAAATTAAAAATAAAAACTTTTCGAAGAACGTGATAGCCAATCAGTTCGCAAGGCCCGTTTCCACAGCATCGTTCGGCCAATCTCAAAATGTGCACACCTACATCAAAGGAACCGCCACCCAATTTCGTCTCTGTCTACTTTCTAGTCTGTGTTGCGGCGTTACTCGTACTACTGTGCGACAAGTGCCACATATCGGTCATGTCACAATACATTTTTTTTCTTCAACTATGCCACTAAAGTATATGCCTATAAATTAAAAAAAAATTACTGCATAGGCAGGGGCAGTGATATTTCGCGAAAAGATTTCGAGACAAGATACAGTCCAAAGCACTGTAGAATCGTCCAGCTTCTTTGATTGGCTAAAAAAAATGTTCTGGTCCGTGTTAACCGTTTGCGCACGAATCACGAAGGTGTCGGAGTTACTTAGTCATGAGTGGTTTGATCAAAGACGGACACGGCACCAGCAGCCAATGGAGGTATAACAACAGCTGAGGTGTGTATATAGTATTGAAGTCTACTGTGTTCTCCGATTTTTACGTGAAAAGTCACTGGCCCGATGCATAGGTATAATGTATTCACGGTAACTTCAAGATTTTCTGAAACCCTGCTAAATATCTACTTTCAGGGAGCCGATTATGTATCCTTCCGCAGTATGTAAACAAAACATTGCCATGTGACACCTGTCAAACGTTTTGTAAACAGTGCCATGTGGGAACTGTCAAATATTTTGTAAACAAACAGTGCCTTGTGGGAACTGTCAAATATTTTATTAACAGTGTCCATGTGGGAACTACCAAAATTTATTTTTGAAGAGAAACAATGCCATGTAATCTCAACTGTCATATACTTTAATAAAATTCTCCAAATGTCTAAAAAAATGCTAATCAATTAAGCGAAATGTTGTAATACATACAAAAAGGTAGATTGAAGTATATATCGGAACTGTTAATTATATAATTTAATTAAAGTTTACTTATTGTATTAAGATTTATTTACATATTTGCTGTAAGGAAAAAGTTAAATTTTACATAATAAACTTTTGGAAGTAGCACTCAGGTTAAAGATTTCACTGTGATAAATGGTACCGTATTTTATCGCATATAAGTGGCACATTTTATTAAAAAAAAAATTTATTGAAAACTTGGGGTGCGACTTATAAGTGAGAAAAATTCCTCCAGCCCCGCACTAACGTTTCATTTACTACGAATTCACGGCCCGCGGCTCGATTTCCAAACTCTTCAGCGAACAAAATCACTTTCATTTTGAAACCTGCGGTGTAGGTACATCTCTGTTCCATCAAGAACTGTCGCGATTCTTCACTGCAACATAAAAACAACACTATGCGGCGGAAAGACGAGTCACGGCTAACATTTGGCACTGAAGAACCAACGCTAATGTGCTGCCATCTCTTGGTCTCCACAAAAAGCTTTCGAAAATAATCGATTATCAGTTGGCGGCGACCAAAATTCGATTCCTTTGCATTCTTTGCGAAGGGAATAACGTAACGGAAATATTCAAATGCCTTTCTATATTTTGCACGTTTATTTGATAAACTGCAGAAATAACAACGCTAATACTAAAATTACATCTTAACCTAGAATTATCTTGTAAGTAGAAAGAATGTGTTACGTTAGTTTTATAACCACAATTCAGCGTCTCCAATATGGCGTGGTTATACTTCTGAAAAAAACGTGCCCAAACGAACAAGATGGAGTGTACGAGTCCGCTGGACAACAACTGAAATTTATTTAATTTCAATTAATAACGGTGAAATCTTTACCCATGAGTGCTACGTAAAAATGTAAATATATAGTTTAGCAATATTAACTTTACAATTACGGCATTAAATTTATACATATTAATATTTAACCTACGAACTATTTCTTTTCAGCTATAACCAACATGTCCCTTCAAAATCCGTTGTTAATTCTTACGGACTTTTAACAAATTATTAAAATTTATTGAAAAAATATACTTAAAACTTAAAACAACCAATTTATATAGTGCTTCAGTGCTAAAAGCAAGACAAAACCTTTTTCCATATACCATTTTTTTATAACCAATTGAACATGTAACTCCTAGGGTGATTTTTCAAAGGTTCTTTTCAAAAGTATCGAAGATACCGTGAATGGATTATATCTGCGAAATTAGCAGAGTGATTGGCAGTCACGTGGTTTGAAGTCCACCACAATCACGAAAGGCCCGTTTCCGTTATAATTTATCTGTATAACAACGTAACGTAAAACTTAATATGTGTACATAAATCGATGCCTGCAACTACAAATCAGTAAATCAAAAGGAACTTCCTATATGCTGACCATACTTCTTCCGATATGCGCAATCGTCATGATTTTATATTGTTTCTCAATTACTGCAGTATTATTTCTGTGAGTAGCATTAGGGAAAAAATATATTTAAAAAACCGAGGTTTTGAGGTTATTACGTTTTAATGTACTCTGAATTTTATCTTTATCTAATTTTTCATTATTAAAAAGTTACCCCACAAAAGATTGCGACAAATTACACATTTTGTCAAACACAAGAATAGTTTTATTAAAATAATAACATGCTTAAATTACACTTTTAATTAAAGGATTACTAATCCTTTGAGTTTATATTGTAAGCGTCTAGTAAAGCCAGAAACTTAATAACGATTTAAATTAAATAAGTTCATTGAACAGACCTATATTTATAAGTTAGCAAAACTTTTGAAGGTATTCTTAAGAAGTCGGTTAGGGTACAACCAAAATAATGATGACGATGATAATGATGATAATAATAATTGTAATAATAATAAACTTCGAAAACCTAAAAGCCTATACGTTGTATCGAAGGCACAACACATGATTTATTTTCAGCGGAGTTACTAGAAATTCGAACATGTGTTAGCTTTAGGTTAAGTCTACCGTCGATAAGCGACAAAGAAAATCTCAGTGCATCAAATGACAGATAATTCGAAAACAGCGACTAGCTAGCTGTTTTTTCATTTTCATGACGACCTCAGTGTGTGCTAATAAACAATTGATATTAAATTTTGCTTAAAACGTTTTTATTGTCGCACATAGGAAAGAGACGAAAGTTTCCGTCATAGTTTTACGACAACAATCAAAACCAATACGTGTTTACCTTTCACATTTGTCCCTACCCCAGAAATACAAAACGTCCACTAGAAAAGCGACTGGCCACGTTGGGAACAGGAGCGCGTAAACCACATTTCCTCACTGGGTCACTGGATTTGGAAAAAGCTTTCTGAAGACTTGTGACGCAGTATTAAAGTTGTTCGAGCAGTCTCTCGGGCGGCCATTCTGACTGAAATCCGTAAACGACCGGCATCACTCCGCAGTTGTAAAGTTTGGTCTCGATATACCCGCGGAACTTCGGCACAGGACCAGTGAACATAACGCGATACGTTCGTGGGAGGGGGAAAGAAAATCAAGTTTTACAACTTTCGCCCTCCATTCGCTGTATTCGGCCCACAGAGTACATATATGCACACAGAGCTAAAATGATGTGGTGGTTCTTTTGATGCGCGTGTTTTCATCCTCTGATTGGCTGCGCAAGTCTCTGGGAATGAGTCTTCAGTATGAATGGTTACTATAAGGCTGTTCACGATAAAGTGAGAACTTCTGAAATCAACCTTTGAAAAAAATCACTGCTCTTACCTGCATATTATTTGACGGGCGCATTGAGTGACAACCACCCAGTAAAGTTGGTAACGAGGGGGGGAAAGTAGTTCCATATCTTAACGTCGAATAAAAACAGTTAGGTAACCATTTCTGATAACAAATTATTCCTTTAGAATTTTTTTAATGCGTCAAAATAAAAATAATATGAGCATATTTGTAATATATTTAATTCTCTAATAATTTTACAGTTTCATTTTGGGCCACGGTGCCTGAGCGGTTAGACTGCTCTCCTCCTACCAAGGCGAACCGGGTTCAATTCCCCGCCTGAGTCACTCCTGGATTTTCGTATGTGGGGATCGTGGTGCGGGACGATGCCGTTGATCGGCGGTTTTTCTCGGGGATCTCCCGTTTCCCCCGCCTCTGTATTCCAGCGCTGCTCCATTCTCACCTCATTTCACCCTCATCGGCTCTCAAGACCTCGTTGCTAAGAGCCGCCCAAATCTCTCAACTCAACAGTTTCACGTGACCGGCGTATGAATAAAGTGTTGAGGTCTATGGCAATGTTGATGTTACGTAAGTAGGGCCAGTGACTTTTCGCGCAAAAATCGGAGCACACAATAGACTTCAATACTATATACACACCTCAGCTGTTGTTATACCTCCATTGGCTGCTGGTGCCGTGTCCGTCTTTGATCAAGCCACTCAGTACATGTAACTCCGACACTGGACCTTCGTGATTCGTGCGCAAATGGTTAACACGGGCCAGAACATTTTTTTAGCCAATCAAAGAAGCTGGACGACCCTACAGTGCTTTGGACTGTATCTTGTCTCGAAATATTTTCGCGAAATATCACTGGCCCCTTATACATAAGGCACAACGTGCATACAAGCAGATCTTCAGCAGGGTTTCCATAAGTGCTCAGTTTAACGTGAACATCCTATATGCGTGCTGGGAAACGTTCCNTAGCCCCCTATAGATAAGGCACAACGTGCATACAAGCAGATCTTCAGCAGGGTTTCCATAAGTGCTCAGTTTAACGTGAACATCCTATATGCGTGCTGGGAAACGTTCCTTGTTGGTCGAGCTGCCGGCTGGCCGAGTAGGTTATCAGTCGCTGATTGGCGAACGGCGTTCCGCCATGTTGCTGGCCAGTGACGCCATTTTGCTGACGTGTGCGGCTGGAGTTCGCGATGTAAGCGACTATTTAACCTCTGTATACTCATGGGCGCCGATACCAAAAAAATATTATTTATTTTATATTTGTATGAAAAACCTTTTAACTTGTATATGTAGACTTAACTTGTAAGTACTCTTTCACCACATAAAAAAAATTATCACATAGTTTTTGCATCATATAATTTAAAAATCACAATATTTTTTTTGGACGTACAAATAAAATAATCATTTATATTTACATTAAGTTTAACAAGGGCGACTGAATATCATATATAAACCCATTTCAAGGTATGATTAGAAAAAAATTGTGTTACAAAAAATTACACTCTAAATATGAATCTGTGAGAATTTCGCTGTTTCAATCATTTAACAGCATCTGACCGATTCAACAGTCACTTCAGTGAATTTAACTGACGAATCTGTGAAAAAATGCCTGTTTTCCTTCATTTATTGATTCAGTGACATTTCCACTGATTCATTAGTAATTTTTTTCACTGTTTTTCAGTGATTTGTTTTTTGACTAATGGATCAGTTAAACATCGTGTAAAAATGGCCGTCAAACAACGTGCATCAAGTGAAATAACAACGCATAAACCAATGAAACCAATACACAATACTTTCTAAAATGTACTTCGTCTTTCAAGACACTATTTTATGAATTAACATGAACATTCAGTTTTTCATTCCTTTTTTTACGTCTTTCGTTTCGCTTTTATGTAATCATCACAGCGCACCGTTTGCAGGTTTAAACCGCACATAATGTGGTAAAAGAGAGCGCACTCATATGTACTATTAGTTTTAACAATCCTAACGATACCAACCAAACCAAAAACTAAAAATAAGGGCATAGAATTTAAAACTGCACGCTTTCGATGAGGGAATATAAGACATATTTTCCTCTTTTTTATCAACTTGATTTGGTNATAAGGCACAACGTGCATACAAGCAGATCTTCAGCAGGGTTTCCATAAGTGCTCAGTTTAACGTGAACATCCTATATGCGTGCTGGGAAACGTTCCTTGTTGGTCGAGCTGCCGGCTGGCCGAGTAGGTTATCAGTCGCTGATTGGCGAACGGCGTTCCGCCATGTTGCTGGCCAGTGACGCCATTTTGCTGACGTGTGCGGCTGGAGTTCGCGATGTAAGCGACTATTTAACCTCTGTATACTCATGGGCGCCGATACCAAAAAAATATTATTTATTTTATATTTGTATGAAAAACCTTTTAACTTGTATATGTAGACTTAACTTGTAAGTACTCTTTCACCACATAAAAAAAATTATCACATAGTTTTTGCATCATATAATTTAAAAATCACAATATTTTTTTTGGACGTACAAATAAAATAANAAAAAATTATCACATAGTTTTTGCATCATATAATTTAAAAATCACAATATTTTTTTTGGACGTACAAATAAAATAAACATTTACATTTATATTAAGTTTAACAAGGGCGACTGAATATCATATATAAACTCATTTCAAGGTATGATTAGAAAAAAATTGTGTTACAAAAAATTACACTCTAAATATGAATCTGTGAGAATTTCGCTGTTTCAATCATTTAACAGCATCTGACCGATTCAACAGTCACTTCAGTGAATTTAACTGACGAATCTGTGAAAAAATGCCTGTTTTCCTTCATTTATTGATTCAGTGACATTTCCACTGATTCATTAGTAATTTTTTTCACTGTTTTTCAGTGATTTGTTTTTTGACTAATGGATCAGTTAAACATCGTGTAAAAATGGCCGTCAAACAACGTGCATCAAGTGAAATAACAACGCATAAACCAATGAAACCAATACACAATACTTTCTAAAATGTACTTCGTCTTTCAAGACACTATTTTATGAATTAACATGAACATTCAGTTTTTCATTCCTTTTTTNACTTCGTCTTTCAAGACACTATTTTATGAATTAACATGGAATTCAGTTTTTCATTCCTTTTTTTACGTCTTTCGTTTCGCTTTTATGTAATCATCACAGCGCACCGTTTGCAGGTTTAAACCGCACATAATGTGGTAAAAGAGAGTGCACTCATATGTACTATTAGTTTTAACAATCCTAACGATACCAACCAAACCAAAAACTAAAAATAAGGGTATAGAATTTAAAACTGCACGCTTTCGATGAGGGAATATAAGACATATTTTCCTCTTTTTTATCAACTTGATTTGGNCATAGAATTTAAAACTGCACGCTTTCGATGAGGGAATATAAGACATATTTTCCTCTTTTTTATCAACTTGATTTGGTATCTCAGATGGTAAGGCAGTGGTCTTAAAGCGAATTGAAACAGTGTGTGTGAGTTCAATTCCGGCCACCCACGGCAAATTCTTTTACTTTTGTAATTACTGTAAATTATGCAATACACATAGCAAACTGTCGTAAAACTGTTTATTTCTCGTAACTATTTGGCTAAATTCAATAAAAGCAGTATTTAATTTTCCACTGCAGTTGGTCGTCCCTTATTCAATCAGTGGAATGGTTTCATGACAATAATTAAAGCTGTGAAATTTTTTCACTGAAACAATTAGTGGTTTTCCACCGATTCTAAGTGGAGTCATTTGCACTGGTTCGAGTAGTTGAATTTCACTGCGAATAAGTGGTTTTCCACTGATTCGAATTTAGACTGCCAAAAATCTCCTTATTTTAAGAAATGTTTAAAAATTGCGAAAACATTCCATAGCGTGATTTAAAATATTTCCTGAAGTAACTCTTGGTATCATATTTCAGTTTAAATTATCTCATTTCCAATTTTTATTATTTGCAATACCCAAAAACACTAAAACAGTGATTCTGATAGGGACAACCGAATTTCGAGGAAATATGTCCGCACATGCTATATTTCGATGCCCTGCGGGCGTACCACCAGTTTTCTTTTACTTATTGGTGGCATGTGTCTTTGTGAAGACATTTACCTACCTGACTGGCCAATCAGAATTACGCAACTTCAATACTGCACGTCTGTGATTCGCGCGCAAGCACCTAAGCCACACTTAACACGGACACCATCCAATCACGAAAGTGCATCTCAACTTAGGTGTTATGAAATACACCTGGTCGTGTAATTTTTTTTCGCGAAATCCGGGTGTCCCTAACTATTATGGAAAAAAAAAACCTATGCAGTCTAAAATGTTTTATGCCAGGAAACGGACTTGTAGGTAGTCTACAAGTTGAACAGTATTTCGTACAAATATAAAATGATGAAATTTTCGGTGACCAGCCCCTAAGGCTTTACTACACTGCAGCATGGCTGAAAAACGCGTTTATTTTACGAAACTATTAAACGCCCGCCAAATGTGTTTACCTACGAAAAGAAAACATACCCAACACAAGGACGGAATTGGTACTTATAAGATATCACGCGTGCTCTGAATATTATTCTCGGGCCTTCTAACGTCGTTAAAAACAACTTTTTTTTTTTTTCACAATGCTGTATCTTAAAACTTACAACACCACTTAAAGAAATTCCGTAGCCAAATTATCACTCACAGCAATACAGATACGAAATAATAATATATATGTGTCTGTGAAGAGATCCACATTTCATTGGCTGTTGTTAATTACTTTCGTCATGTCGTCCCATCATATGCCCTTTGAGAAGTTATCAGATGTACTAATAAATGCTTGTTGGCTGCCCGCCATGTTGCAGAGTGTGATCACATTTCACTTACACCTATAACAACAGATCACTCAATAGCTCATGTTTATCTGTTTACCAAATTCATCCATGTATTCTACGGTCGAGCGGTGTTTTTCAGACATGTAATATTTTCTGAGGGGCAGATTTTTTTTATCTTATGCTTCTTGCTTCCAATTAAATTTTGAACAACAGAGAATATAAATAAATGATTGCCCGCATGGCATATGGAAGTGCCAAAACACACCAAAAGGAACACGAGCGAATCTATGATAGGAGCCTGTACTGAATTTTGCTACAGACTTTCCACCAATAGAATGATAATATCTCCGCTCTAAGTCTCATAGGTACACGCATCACAACGAAAAACACCTGCGCGTAATGGCGATAGCGTACTTGATGTCCGCAGCAGTGTCACCCTTATCGCTTCCCTGCATCTGAGCCTCGAACACGTGAGATGCCATCGGAAGTCATGAACAAGTGTGTGTCGGGAGCTGGACGAAGTTCTCGCCGAGGACTTTTTCCGGCAACACGGGCGAACTGCCCACCACGTCCTTAGCCGCGCCGTCCCATCGCACACCGGAAGGCACATTCCGCGTGTAGCGGTGCGCGACTTCCGGCCAGGCAGGCACGTCCACTGCGCATGTCNGCCGCGCCGTCCCATCGCACACCGGAAGGCACATTCCGCGTGTAGCGGTGCGCGACTTCCGGCCAGGCAGGCACGTCCACTGCGCATGTCCCGCGCTGGCCCGCGTCATCACTTCGCGCCGCACAGTCGGCACTTCTTTCTCTGGGGCCACGTGAGTCGCCAGACTCACTTTCCTCGATTCCGCGTTATCCTGACACGCACACGACGACAGGAATGTAGACTGCAGGTGTGAGATCGCATTCGACCACTGATAGATTACGCTTCGATACCAGGTCGACAAGGGCAATGATACCAGGCTTATCAGTCCTTGGCAAGCATGCCTTTGGTGGCTGTAAGATCGCATTCGAGGACAGGTCGATTAGGGCTTGACCCCAGGTCGACAAGGGTATCGATACCAGGGAGATAAACCCTCGACACTCATGTCTTTCGCCACTGTAAAGTCGCATTCGATCACAGGTCGATTAGGGTACGATTTATCAAGTCGACAAAGCCGCCGATACCAGGCTGATCAGCCCTTGGTGCTCATGCATTGCATTCGATCACAGGTCGATTAGGGTTCGATCCAAGGTCGACGTTGGTATCGATACCAGGCTGATCAGCAACTGTATCAGATAGTTCCTTGTTCTGTTTTACATCAATCCAAATGAAATCTCAGGTCAATTTGAATTGAAACTCCGGTAGATTCTAACCCGCACATTTTTTTTACACGTTGAAAATGTGGCAATTGCGGGTAAGTTTTCTGGCGCCACTTGTGTACATTCCACTGCTTCTCTATCATGAATATAGTTTTCATTAATTTATTTCGATATCTCACTTTTAAACGAGCCACGCGATTATTTTTTACGATTTGTCGTATTTCGACAGATTATTCTACCGCATATCTTCACATGTTGATATCCGTAACAGTTTTCGTTCGTGAGGCCTTTAAACATGAATCATTATTCAAAGTAACAAACTAAAAATATCACTTTTCCGAAAACATGTGCTTTTAGTTTAAATGTTTATGTTTCGTTATAAACAAGATAATATACAAATCAGCTTCCTTGAACAAGTCGGTCGAACCAAACTTCTTACTGCACGCCAGTTACAGAAAGGCTGAAAAAAGTGCGCTAGGTAATTAAGCTATATTAAACTGAGCGTGCACGAATGCGGCGCGCTGTCCTTTTGGTGTAATTTTGTAGACCTAGTTAAGCTTTGTTTGCGTGAGTCGGAGAAATATCCGGTAGGTAAGTAGAACGTTAGCCGTGCTGCAGAAAAGTGTTAAGTAACAGTAAACTGCTTACAATCAAGTATACTCTGGTACTAACGAAGTTGCCATACAACGTGTTTTACCTACGGCCGGTATATTACCAAAATGTTCACAATTATATTAAACGAAATAATTACAATTTTACTGTCAAAAAAAAGTATTTTTGATGATTTAGTTTTATTTCGCGTGTTTAATTAAATGCCTGTGTTATGAAATATTGGTATGCATTTCGGTGTTATATCGGTTTTATTGCTATTAACAACATAATCTCTGCTCTACTATTCTGTCACAAAAGCGAAGTTCCTTGAACGCTTAGAGGGGGTTTACAAAATTGAAAACTTAAAGCAGTAAGCAGTACGATTTGGAAGAGAGTACTAACATAACAAAAATATAAGTACACATTAAAAACTAATCTTTAAAGTGTGTTTGAAATTAAAATTTTAAATAGGCGTTTATTTATAGTTTTTGTTTCGCAATCGTTTTTTTAGCAGCAGAAAAATAGAAACAAACCCTCTGCTGTGTATACTGAATTTTTGTGATATTACTGTTCACTGTCAAATTCTACTTCTTACTGCTTAAGTTTTCCAAGTGTGTAAATTAACTCCGTGAGAAGAAAGACACCGGCGTGGGAATGTGTATAGTAAATTCACGGCAACTTCCAACTTTATTGAAGCTCTGCGCAAGTTCTACTTTCAGGATATTCCTCCGCTTCATGCAAACAAAGCTTAACTAAGTAAAGGTTTATTCTACTCACGTTGGGAACAAAACGAGTTTACTTATGGGGAAGTTTGGAATAGGGAAAATTTCCGCCGCTGGCGCGCAGTGTTCCAAAGAGGTCACTTTTAAATACAATTTTAATCTACATGAATAATAAAAGAGAAAATTGTCCTTACTTACGAAGTTATTTTATATTTGATTTATGTTTGTTGGCAATTATCCTGTTTTTTTTTTTTAACGTAGTAAATAGAGAAAAATGTGGTACACTTGCGATACTAGAGCTTACCTAGTGGTGAAAGTTTTGGTTGCCAAACTTTTAACACTGATCTTCCCAGCCTGAGTAAAAGTCCTCTTAACTAAGTCGAGAAAGTTACGCCACAGGGATAACACACCGCATTCTTGCGCACTCAGTTTAATAATATTTTGTATAAGGATTATTTCTCACTAGGCATTATCAACACACCTATTTTCTCCGTTTTTGTTCATATTAAACGTAAAATAAATATTGTAATTGTAGGTCAAATATAAGAAAATGTTCAATTTAACCACAAATTACGATGTTTTTACGTTAACAGAAGTATAAAATGATTATGACATGGCATATTTAGGAAAGTTTTCAAAGTTTTTGAATCAAAAAAGTGTGAAGAAACTGCGAATAGAATAGTGCAGGTTTGCCAACGCCGGACGGCGGGTAGGGAATATTTGTGTTGGCGGGCTTGGCAGCACTGCGGCTTCGCGGTCGGCTGCGCACACAGAGCACTGGAGGCGGTGTAGGAGAACGTAAAAGGACAGGGCNGAGGAGGGGGGGGGGACGCAGTCTCACGGCCAGAAGACTCACCTTGGCGCCTTCACCCGCTTCAATGAGGAGTCACGCCGGCACTGCACTCGCCATTTCCTTCCGCCCACGCGCTTTACGACCCAGCCGTGCTCGCACACCCACTCTACCCACCTGCCGCAGTTGCTGCGCTTCAACAAGGACGCGTACACGTGGCCCCGTACCACGCGTAAGGCAAAACGAAGGCTTGCCCTCCTTTTCAAACTTTTTTTTTTGCCTCCAACAGCATTTTTTTGTATTATAAGCTATTCACTGTAAAGTGAGCGCTTTTTCTGTCCCTCCCAACAGGCATAATAACTAAAAAAAAAAAGTAGATTCATTATAGCCATAAAGGTTAACTTTTATAGAACGCATACACTGTGTTTAATTAAGCCTATTAGCCAAAAATTTTGTATCGACAATTGGTGAAAGGATACAAATAAGATGACAGGAATTTTTTAAGCACCGCCTAAAAAAGTTCTTACTTTACAGTGAACAGCGTATACTAAAACATGTCAGGTTTAATTTACCTTAATAAAGGTAGTGTTCGTCTACTACTAATTATTCTCCTATCTGTTTTTCTGCAACAAAACTCGTTACAGCTGCGTTGCCAACATTCAATTAGTTAATTGCACACACACACACACACACACACACACACA
>NQII01000390.1:704005-715810 GCA_002778355.1 Clitarchus hookeri | reverse complement strand
CTTCCCTGTTGATATAAATATACAGGATCGTCCGCCTAACGTGGACATCCCCAAAATTTCCGGAACGGTTGCAGAACACGAAATGCGATTTTCGCTAAATGAAATTACGTACGGGGGCACGCAATTTGCCGCGAAGTGACTATTCTTAACACGAGTATGGACAGAAATAATTAAACCACGTATGATTTTTCCCCTGGAAACATACATTTATTTCAACGGCATCTGAAAGTACGCGCAAAGAGGAATTCAGTGGTATAACACATGCAATTGAAAGTAACATAGAAACGCCAAGAAATAATGTGAAAATATGATTAAGTTAAGTGGGCTGGTAGCATGGGGCAGTGGACATGTACTCGCAGCTGTAGGAAAGAAACACGCGCCGTGACATCCTGGCGGGACCGCTTCCTTACGTTATTCCACGCCACATATTTCCAACTCGAACTGTTCAGTATCAGTAATAGCAAAATTACTGCTTTGCAATAGTCGTTGGTGAGTTGTTGGCGAATAAAAGTGCGTTGTCAATCAAGTTTCCCGAATTGCAATTAGTTCCAGTTATATTAGTTATGACGTCCAAAGTGTGATAAGAACTACAACTACCCTCGCAAATGTTAACCCAAATGAGCTATCTCGGACAAATTAAGAAAGAGTTAGCAAATATTAAATTTTTTGCGAAGTTTTACATTTTTACTTTTATAACCTACAAATTTTTTTATACAAATGTCAGCCGAAAATACCTTAAAATTTGTTTAGCATTACAGTACAATGGCAAGTGGATTAGCTGACAGCGTGTTGATAAAATATANCTTAAAATTTGTTTAGCATTACAGTACAATGGCAAGTGGATTAGCTGACAGCGTGTTGATAAAATATACAGCCTCCGCTTGACTTACCAGCTGATGGCGAAAGGATACATAAACGGACAGTAAACATTTGGCGCTACTTTCGTCGAACTGTCAAAATCTTGCCAAGTTACATGAAACAACAATACAGGTCCACTACCCCATGCTACAGACCCACCTAACTTAATCATATTTGCACATAACTTNTTACATGAAACAACAATACAGGTCCACTACCCCATGCTACAGACCCACCTAACTTAATCATATTTGCACATAACTTCTTGGTGTATCTGTGTTACTTCCCATCGCATATGCTATATCACTGAATTCCTGTTTGCGCATACTTTCAGATGCCGTTGAAATAAATGTATTTTTCCAGGAGTAAAATCACATCTTGTTCAATTATTTCTGTTCATACACGTGTTACGAATAGTCACTTTAAGGCAAATTACTTGCCCTCGTACGTAATTTCATTTAGTGAAAACTGCATTTCGTGATCTGCAACCGTTCAGGAAATTTTGGGGGTGTCTACGTTAGGCGGACCATCATTGTATAAAATGTTTTTTTTTTTTTTTAATAACATGTCGATGTCGAAATTAAAACCACAGCGTATATGGGCTATTAGAAACAATAAATCCCAGTAACAAAATGTCTGAAAAGGTCTACTAGTTAAGTTGAAGTTATGCAAAACAATGCAGGGCGTCCGCAACTATACGTACCTGCGTACACAGCAAGTTGCATATCGCGAAGGCGAACGGAACTGGCGCGCCATGCGGAGAGCGCCTGCACATAGGCTACCATAAACACGAGGCAAGTGTGTGCCGCTAGTTGCTGCTCGTTAGTACACGTGTGTCAAACTACGTGAACAATGGGAGATTAGAAAATGAGCAGTAAAGACTGCCCGAAGTGGTTGTATTTTACTTCCAGCAACATACAAACAGCAGTATTGGCGATGTAGGGTCTGCACGGTGGTCTATGTACAGGCGCTGTCCGCATGGCGCGCAAGTTCTGTTCGCCTTCGTGATATGCAACTTGTTGTGCACGCAGGTAAATGAAGTTGCGGACTTCAGGCTCTGTTTTGCCAACTACAATTAAAATTAAAAATATCATATGACATTTCCAAAAGTTTTGTTACTAGGATTTGTTGTTTATATTAGTTCATAGATGCCGTGGATTGGATTTCGATATATTATTCAAAAACACCTTGTATAGTGGTCGCTCACTACTTCAGTTTGTAATAAACATTTATAACTTATTTCCGACTACTTGCCTCATTTTTTAAGATATATATATTTCGTTTGTAGGGCTTTATATAATCGAAAACAACATTATTTCAGCAGAAATTACTTTACTAAAATTTTTCAAACCTTGGCTTACATAAAAATGAGTGTTAGCTACATAAGCACATAAACGCACGTGAAAACACACAACGCACAAAAGAAAAAAAAAAGGAATGTTGGGGGAGGGGGAGAAAGAGAGAGAGATAGAGAGTGATAATATCAAAATTAAATAGGTATGATGGCAGAAAGTTTGAGAATTGTCGTCCTTCTGGAATCAAGAAATCGTGGCCTACGAACACGTGGTACTGAATTTAAAACACAGGACCGGTCTTTCGTGGTCATATGAACACGCCCTTGTGACCTCGCACATCAAGGTAAATCAATCTAAGAATTATCCAAAAATTTTCAACGGGAAATGTTAATTACAGTAACGAGGTCGATATTCTTCACCGAAGCAGACACTTTCAACTTGTATGTATACCGCGAACAGGGAAGCTCACGTTGATTAATAGTAAGGATGAGTGGTAGGCATGGTAACGTTTCTGCGTGCTTCTGGGGAGAGTTTTTTCATCCTTAACAACAGTACTAGTTGTGTGTTAACTCGTTATAATTTAAAATTCTGTACACGTAAAAACAATACTTTGCAATACACGACCAATGAACTCGAAACATAGCCAATTCGAATCCTTATTTCTCCCTTTTCATTATATTTCGAGTCACCTGCACTTGAAATTGGAACACCATTTTACCAGGTTCATTTCACGATACCCGCATATTTCACAGGAATGTCTTGTTCCTGTGATATAACTTACTGTAGTGCATCTAGCAAAGTATCAAACTGGGACGTGTTTATTTTAGAATTGAATTTCATCTCTTGTGAGATTTAAAAAAAAAAAAAAAAAAAACTTCGCAGGGTCTTTGCCGGGGCAGAAAAAGAACGGAACACGTTTATAAGCAATAAACAACTTTTCGAGACGTTGTACAGAAGCTTTATAAGCCCGGACGACGGAAAATGTTTCCTCTCGAATCACAACTGGCGTACTAGCTCCCTCGTCAAAACGAGAACGAACAGAAAAAAAAAAGAACACTACAAGTATTAAGTACCTAAATCACCGACAGAGACGGAGGACAAAAAAAAGAATACTCATCTAAAATTTTAGTTGGGAAAATTTCCTGGCGAACCGCAGAAGTAAATAAAAATAAAACGCCTATTTTTCTCAACCAAGTGGGGAATGTACAAAAAAAAAAAAAGAGTGTATGTTGCGGACAAAGTTGGGTGGCACAGTGACGGAACTCTGGTAAACTGTTATTACCAACTAAGGCGGACAAAAGGGTCCTCAGGCGCGGATACTAATTAAAACGCGACAAAGGGTGTCCGCTGGGTGGGGGTAATAGAGCGGCGCCGCTGCCGTGGGCGTGATTGGCTGTAGGACACATCGACACCGCGACATTCGATCGGCGGCTACTCAACTACACTCGAACTGCTGTTGCACCACACGTGGGTTTACATGAAGCGCTTGGTCAGCCAAATCCGATGGGCGGAAATTTTTTACAAAAGTGGTCCTGTTAGGGAAAGAAACACTTTCCAAATAAAAAAAGTTAACTTATTCACATTTACGTTATTAAAAATTTTTTTATATATATACTCGACCTTTGGGGGTAGATGTGGAAAACTCGTATCGTTAATACACTGCTATGAAGTTTACCATGATTTGATAAAATATTTGTGTGTACGTACGACGTACATGACGAGGTGACGGGTCCGGCTCGAGGCTCCGTCAGGCAGCAGATGGTTGTTATCCACGTACACGACCGTGGTTATGTGCTTCGTACCTGTGCAGGCAGGCAGGCAGGCAGGCAACTTGACAAACGAGCGACACGCGGAGGACGTGGAACGATACGCCAACAAACTCGCCTTTGTTACCCGGTCCCATAGACGTGTTGTGCAGGAGCCAGCTGTCCCCGCAGCCAGCAAGTCGCCTGGTGTGAGCGACATGCGGGTGGCGATACCGCACTTGCATGCGCGAAGATCCGCGCCGCCCCTCGGCGCAATAACCAGCCGGCGTGTTCGCGCCTCCAGCCCAACTGGGTGCAATACCAACGAGGTGTGCGCGTGCGACGTGGGCAGTCCCGCAATTGCGTGCTGTGGTATAGTCTATTCGCTGTTTCTTCCCACTTTTTGAATCAAACCTTTGAAAAATCACCCCATGTTTAACTTGCTTGATTGTTTCCTAATTACGACATGTATCACAAGCATTTTATATGTGCGTTAACAAAAAAACACCTTTACTTTTGGTTAAATTGAACTTTCAATCATATTTTATCTATACTTTACAATATTTCATTTATAATTAATATGAATTAAAAAAGGGAGAAAATAGATGTGTTGGTAATGCCCAGTAATAAATAATTCTTATGTAAAATTTTATTAGACCGAGTGCGCACGAATGCGGTGCAGTGTATTTTCTGACTCAGTTAAGCTTTGTTTGCATGTAGCGGAGGGATATCCTGGAAGTAGAAGTTTAACATGGCTTCAGAAAAGTGTGAAGTAACCGCGAATGGACTATATACTGATTTTCCTACATGACTTGTCGAACAAGGTCACGATCTGCTTGTGTCGACAGACAATGTATTCTGATTCCGTACGATAAAACTATTTCTCTCGGATAACGACTGAACTATAAATTCCTAGTTACAATTAAAGTAATATATATTTCAACACAGACGACAGTATCAAAGTTCCGTTGCACACCTTATCGAAGCAAAACTATTAAGTATTATAATTATGTTTAAGTCAACGCTGCGCAGCAATACTTAGCGTTACACACTAAATTTTCACTTTTCATTGTCCGGTAACAAAAAAAAAAAAACACCTTCCGATATACTACTGTCACTAAGCTGAAATTTCATGAAAATGGGTTATATGATATTGAAAACGTGAAAGTAAATCATGGCGGCAAATATACCTACAGTAAATTTATGTTATTTTATGCTCAAATTTACTTCCATAATTTTTGTAAAACATAAAAATGTATAAGGATGCACCATGACAACATGATAGCTGTTTGATGTTGACACTCCCTCATCTGCACGATTCTATCCCTTGCGAATACTTGCACATTTTAATTTAAAACCTCGACGTAGTTGTAAACAACAACCCAAAAACGTATTCTGAATTAATACACGCGAAACTCAAACTGCTGGCGATGATCGGCACATGGCATGCGCGCGCCTTACGGGGGATTGATTCCTGCCATTTTAAATTTATGGGTTTTCCCCCAAAATTTGAAAGTAGAAAATTTTTTTCACATTTTGCATTCCGACAGGGCATAGGATATAGCTTTGCACACTTCCTGATGTCTTCACGATATGGTTTCTTCTCCTGTTAATACCTCTGCAGTCGTTCGCATAAAGTAGTGACTTCTTTCTTCTCAACTGTTACTTGTTATAGGCTGTTTACGGTATAAACTCAGCACTTTTGAAAGCCCTGCTTAAGATCTACTTGTATGCACATTGTATATTCTTCCACCGTATATAAAATTATCATTGACATTTTCCTCATCACTCTGTTCATGCGCCAGTTGAGTAAAACTGTGAAATAGAAAAGAAAAATGTATTTTTTAAAAACTTATATGCATTAATAAACATAAAGCAACATAACACTTTTAATTAAAACATTGAGGCGTGGAATTACTTTCCCTCCGTCGTTACCAACTTTAATGGGCTCACACCAGTTAGTGCGCTCGTTAAAATATGCACAGGTATGGGCAGTGATATTTTTCAAAGGTTGATTTACAAAATTGTCAGTTAATCGTGAATAGTCACGAAGTAAAAAATCGTGTTCCTGGAATGTCATCGTTATGTGTTTCGTCATCGTCGTCGCAACGGCTAGGTCTTTACAGCTGCTATAACT
Organism: Clitarchus hookeri; assembly: GCA_002778355.1. Classification (NCBI taxonomy): domain Eukaryota; kingdom Metazoa; phylum Arthropoda; class Insecta; order Phasmatodea; family Phasmatidae; genus Clitarchus; species Clitarchus hookeri. Next base: position 709,775 of record NQII01000390.1, on the reverse strand, counting down.
ACCGACGTCATTTTTTAAGTAACTTTTTGCATTAACAGAGCAGCGTGTAAGAGCCTACCTACGGTAAGTACTATTCTGTGTCACCCTTAATTATTTGAAGAAACGCCGAGCACACAGCTGTGAAGGCATCACTTCCGTCCACCTGGCGACGCGGTTGGTTTTCGAAACCGAACGTCGTATGCTGAAGATGGTGTTGCTCTTCGAGAATTCACGAAGTTCTCGGGCCGAGCCCATGAAAAGTAACGCGATATGCGTCAATATTTCACATGAACGAATGTGTACAAATAGAGCCGGACGATGCCGTTGGTCGGCGGGTTTTCTCGGAGATATCCCGTACCCCCCCGCCATTGCATTCCGGCGCTGCTCCATAATAACCTCTCTTCAGCTTTGTCGGCTACTATAAATACACTCGTTCAATGAAAGTTGGATCAATTTATGTGGTTGATTCACGCATACCTGTTGGTTTAAAGAAATTAGTTAATTGGTACAAAGATTGTATCCAAAGTGGTCATCTTCATAAGAAGAAACAATTGTATTTGTGGAGTCCTTCAAGTGTGGGCAAAATAAAGTGTTGAAAAATCGTATTCTTCATGGTGCGAGAATTTTCTACCCCGACGTTGGTAAATTCCCATTCTAAAAACTATTAGAAGACCGTCTTTTAGGCATATCGCTATGAATACAATTTCGATAGCTTCATTAAAATAATGTGAGGTTGCCAAACCTCTCCACTCCACTTCATTTTCACATGACCTCAAGCAGACCAAATAATACGTCGATGGAACTGGCAGGGAATTCAAGCAGTATAGCTGTTTGAAGCATGAGTGCTTGATAAATAAATGCACATACCAGTAACTGTACATATTTTCACTAAAACACTGCCAGAAGAACTAAAAGTACAGTTGGATGCGGATCGGGAAAAATAGTTTCATGACTTCACGTCTTATTAACAAGTCGAAGTATTTACATTTTCACTCAGTTGTTAAGATAAGTTAGAAGAGAGTCGCCTATATCTAGAGACCTGAAAAATTCGCGAGTTCAATAACCTGCAGGCTAGACTCTATTGTCTTATGTAAACATATGCGTATATTAACTGCACATTGGTTGTCTGTTGCCACAGTGGAAGGCGATGATTGGGCCTGCGTTCTTCAGGAGGTGTCAAAACCCGTGTGGACCAATGGCTAAAGTTATATAAACACACGTGTTTTGAATTCTAGCTCGTCTAAAAATGAATCCGCGAATTCTTCAGGTCTCTGCCTATATCGACTACTGCAGAAGCACATGTTCCATTGGTCTCTGTAGTTCCATTTAATTCAGTGCTATAATTCCACACGGCCAATGGGACGCCGAGTTGGTTTTATGCCAATCAAATGGTTTTACTACGTGAAAGGATTTACAATCAATAGACCCGTAAATTTCGGGAATTCATTTAAGTTTCTGTTTCCACTGGACCACTGTGCGTTAGACACGCCCCGGACGACTTTCGACCAATAACGAACCTCCAAGGGAAACAAGGATCGAATGTCGTGCTACGTGGTCTGGGGTTAACCTGGAGCAGCAGCCAATGGAAAGGTGACTGATGCTCGACTATACAAAGGAGTATGGAGTCTAGCTTGTTGCAGAATGAATCCGCGAAATTGCCGGCTCTTTAACAGTCAATTATGTGCTTTCGAGTGGTTATCATAAAAACAAATTGTAGTCAGGAAAATTACTGCTGCTGAACTGCAGTGTTTTTGTAATAGCCTTCTAAGCATCAGAGGGGGAAAAAATGAATCTTCTACTTTCATGCGAGTTTTGTTTTCAAAAACAAAGGAATTTTTCAAAGCATATTTGCTCGAGCTACATCAGAGCGTAGTGCTTGAAGTGTTACAAGTGTAATGTTTAACACGCAGAACTCTGTGCTCATTGGATAGCATTTAAAACAGGCTACAATTGTCACTTGTACCCAACATTATACGAACGTCATTTCTGTTGGTCTCTGCATTCCCACCTACCACCCTCGTATTTTTTCACACTACTTTTGACATGCTTACTCCACTGGATAAGTTTCTTACTAGCTGGCTGTCAGTCAATGGAGTACCGAGCTGTTAACCTCCCAATCAAATACCCGTTCACAAAAAGGCGATACAATCTATATTGCCAATTACAGATGTTTTATAAATATTATTACTATTCGCTATATGTAGTGTTTATGTGCTGTAAATTTTTTTTAATATCCTGAAAAGTATTAACGAAACAATGAAACAACAGCCACGCGAATTTTGTCTCCAGTATAGCAAAGACATTTTCTTTTCTAGTGGAGTCCGAATTACACTCGGACATAATGTTCCAGCGTTAATTTGGTAGTCAATGAATTTTGTTTACTTAAAAATAATAAAGTAATAACTAGCAGAATACTAACAAATTTATGTTCTCAAAAATTTCACAGTTTCGCCTGAAGTCTGTATAAAGATGTTAACTTAATAATACGTGACGTAAGAATACGTAAACTTACAGAGGGCGGGGCCGCGGTGGTGTTGTGGTTAGACTACTCGCCTCCCACCATGGCGAACCGGGTTCGATTCCCGGTGGGGTCGCCCCCAGATTTTCGCATGTGGGAATCGTGAAGGACGATGCCGCTGGTCGGCGGGTTTTCTCGGGGACCTCCCGTTTACACCGTCCTTTCATTCTGGCGCTGCTCCATTCTCACCTCGCTTCACTCTCATCGACTCTCAAGATCTCTGTGTTTATGAGTCGTCGAAATCTCTTCACATATTCACTCACTCACTTAACCCTTTCATCCCCATATTAATTTATAATTACTGGTGTTGGTAATTATAAATACTTTGAAGAGTGCTATACTTAAGCTGGCAAAGAACTTGATTCGTTATGACAACCAATAAGCTGTAGTCTTTGTGCTTGGTGATCAGTGGTATGAACCAGTCAAAACGTAGCGCAGTAGTATGGTTTAAGAATCAAGTTACTCACAGGGAAGATCATTGGGCACCGAGCCTCACAGAGTACAGCACCGGCAAATACAAGTTTCCTGTGCAACATGTTGACGATTGTCTACAGCAGGCATGAAAGGGTCAAGGTGGGCTTTCAACAAATGTTCAACGCACAAACACAAACTGCGGAGAAGTTGCTCGCTACCCGAGCCCAAGTTGGCGTGCTGTCAACGGAGCAGCAGCGGCAGTGCGTGTTGCTCTGCTCTGCCACGGTACAGCGATTAGCACGCCCGGCCGACGACGCCATGTTTGCTCGCATTAAAGCGTCAAGCGCTCGCCGATCCCGCGCCAACACTCCAGGATGTGCACGAAATGCATCGCCTCCCTTCTCCCCTCCTCTCGCAAACCCCGCACTGCTGCTCGTACATTGTGTTATCTCTTCCCGGGGGTTACACACGGCAATGCTGCAAGCGCCAATAACACAGCAACGGATTCAGCAACTACGCAAGAATTACAAAAGCGACTGGCGTTGTAACTATAGTCCGTTCGCGGCTTCTTCACACTTTTTTTAAATCAAACCTTTGAAGAAAAAGAACACCCCCACATATGACGTGTTAGATTATTTCCTAAATACGCCATGTATCACACGCATTTTATACTTTTGTTAACATAAAATTACCTAACTATTGGTAAATAGAACTATTAGGTACATTACATCTATACGTTATAATTAGAGACCTGAAGAATTCGCGGGTTCATTTTGGGACAAGCTAGAATTCAAAACACGTGCGTTTATATAACTTTAGCTATTGGTCCACGCGGTGTTTGACACCTCCTGGAGAACGGTGTCCAATTGCCTCCTTCCACTGTAACAGCGGACCACCAATGTGCAATTAATATCGGCATATTTGTACATAAGACTGTGTGGAGTCTAGCCTGCACGTCATTGAACTAGCGAATTTTTCAGGCCTCTAGTTATAATATATTAATCATATTTTATATGAATAAAACAGGAAGAAAATAGGTGTCTTGGTAATGCTTAGTAAGAAATAGTTCTTATGGAAAGTATTATTAGAGTGAGTGCGCACGAATGCGGTGCGTTTTCCCTTTGGTGTAATTTTTTAAACGTGGTTCAGCTTTGTTTGCATGAGGCGGAGGAATATCCTGGAAGTAGAACTTTAGCAAAGCTTGCCAAACGATTACGAGACATAAAAATATTTACGATAGTTTATTATTTATATTACGCAATTTACTGTAATTTTAAAATGTAAAAAAATTCAATTTAGGGGGGCGGGAATTGAACTCACATATCCTTTCCATTTCGCTTTAAGGCCGTTACCTTGTTATCTGCGCTACCAAATCAAATTGATAACTATAAGGAAAATACGTGTCTTATAGCTAACCCATCGAAAGCATGTAGTTTTAAATTGTATAGGGCATACAATTTACTTTTCGTTTTTGGTTTGGTTGGTATATTTAGGATTGTTGAAACAAATAATACATATGAGTGCGCTCTCTTTTATGTGCAGTTTAAACCTTCAAACAGGGCGCTGTTATGATTACATAAAAGCGAAATGAAAGACGTAAAAACGGAATGAAAGACTGAATGTTCATGTTGCCTCGTAAAATTGTGATTTGAAAGACGAAACTCATTTTGGAAAGTATTCTGTATTGTTTTTATCGGTTTATTCGTTGTTATTTCACTTAATGCATGTTGTTTAATTGTTCAATGGCCATTTTTTAAAGTTGTTTGACGATCATTTCATCAGTCAAAAAACAAATCACTGAAAAAAGTGGGGAAAAAAAAAAAAAAACTAATGAAACGGTGGAAAATGTGACTGAATCAATAAGTGAAGGAAAACGGGCATTTTTCCACAGATTCATCAGTTTGATTGAAACAGTGAAATTCTCACTGATTCAGATTTAGTGTGTACAGGAATATTTGTTTGCATTGTAACATGTGCAAGGTAGATGGGCGTGGCTGTTCCTTCGATGCGGGAGTACCCATTCTCTGATTGGCTGCATGAGGCTTTGGGAACAGGCGTTGTGTCTGACTTGCTGTAGGTTGTTCACAGTAAGTAAACAGTTTTGAGGCTCTAGTTAATTTTTACTTTCAGCCGTTTTTTATCCTTTAACCACCTTTCTTAAATAAATATTGCCATGCAAGTATTGAACAAAGCGCTTATATTCCACCGCACTTGGAAATTAACGTCTAAGGCTAAAATAAAGTACATTTATTGACTATTATTTTTTAATGAGATGGCTTTCGAAAGTGCTCACTTTACCGTGAATAGCCTATACATACGTGCTGCGAAAGGTTTCCTACTGGCTGCGCTGCCCGCTGGCAAGTAGGTTGCCAGGTGCTGATTGTCGAATGGCGTTACAACATTTTGTGGGGCGAGTGACATCGAAGTTCACGTTATAAGCGGCTGTTTGACGTCTGTATTGTAAACTAATCTGCAGCCTGGGTGTGGCTAGGTTTGTAGAGGATGGAGCACTTCATTAAATTAAATAAATAACCTCAATTAAATATTATACTTATAAATAAAGTACAAGGAAAAGTTCAATTCAACTAAAAATAAGATAATCTTATATTAACATAAGTACAAAATGATTGTGATACATGGAATATTTAGGACGCAATCAAACACGTCATAAATGGAGTAATTTTTCAAAGGTTCGATTAAAAAAATGTGAGGAAACCGCAAATAGACTATATATAGCCTTACACTGGCACATTTGGAGGTTTGTCCTTCAGATGTCCCGCATCCCGAGCGCGAACAGGTCTACAGCGTACCTACAACATGGCGGCATGGCACTAGCTGATTTATAATTAGAAGGAAACC
>NQII01000390.1:646344-698848 GCA_002778355.1 Clitarchus hookeri | reverse complement strand
TTTCATGGCCCGCTTCATCCCGAGCTAGCCCACCGATCAAAACAACCCCGCCCCTCCCCTTCACCCATCACCATCCGCTGTCATCAAACACACGAGATCCACCGCATAGAATAGGCAAGTATACAGAGGTGATGACTAGATGGAGATTTTTTGACATTGATTCGCCATTGCGATGCAGATGTCTGTTATAGAAAAACAAAGAGTGAACTCGAAAAAAAAAATACAAGTAACCTATGGACGCACGTGTGTTCTCGGACCCTGTGTGTTGCTGCCTGAAGACGGTAACAAATAGCAGTTCCCTAAACGTCGCATTCTGTCGTGTCTGGTAAAACTGCTGTGTTTGAGNTGCCTGAAGACGGTAACAAATAGCAGTTCCCTAAACGTCGCATTCTGTCGTGTCTGGTAAAACTGCTGTGTTTGAGTGCATTTCTTTGTTGTGTTATCCCATTTTGTTCCTACATATTTTGTTAGCGTTGTCCTATTTATCAAGCAGGTTTCTATCCCGTGTTGTTTTCTGTGTGTTATCTGTTGATCGTGTATACATACATATACATAATGTTCGTAACTAGTAAAATCCGCTTTCCGCTTGCCTCGATGCGTCAGTATTCTGNTGCCTGAAGACGGTAACAAATAGCAGTTCCCTAAACGTCGCATTCTGTCGTGTCTGGTAAAACTGCTGTGTTTGAGAGCATTTCTTTGTTGTGTTATCCCATTTTGTTCCTACATATTTTGTTAGCGTTGTCCTATTTATCAAGCAGGTTTCTATCCCGTGTTGTTTTCTGTGTGTTATCTGTTGATCATGTATACATACATATACATAATGTTCGTAACTAGTAAAATCCGCTTTCCGCTTGCCTCGATGCGTTAGTATTCTGCGCAAGAATAATGACGAGCAGAAATACAAGACGGAGCAGCTACAGCCAGATCCTACCATCTCCAAATTGTACCCTAACCTTACCGATACCTTCAAATAAAATCAAAATAATGTGTAAGTTTCCTGTGGCACCGTTACAAGTCATCACTCGACAGGTTCGTTTTTCAATGGAAGAAAAATTGCTAAATATACAAAACATTAATTTTATTATTTATCAGTATAAAAAGATGCTATAAAAATATACTCTATAATTATGATCTTCATAAATTGCATACAAATAAATAATACAAATATGAAATTACAATTTCTTTAGTGACTGTGGTGGAATACTTCTGCATTGTGCAAACAAATGTAAACAGCCGTGAGGCGGCAATACCAAGTACAATGTCTTAAAGTTTGGCCGTGAAGGAGCTTACGTTTAAATGTGCATCGTTCCACGATTTCATCATACTCAACAATCAAATTTGTGGTCTAAAAATGATTTTCTGCCTGGCCTACTCTAGATACGTAAGTAAGGTATGGAGCTCAAATATCGATAGCAAAATCACCGATATCGAACAGTCATATTCCGAAGTCGCTGACAACTTCTTCTGGAAGAAAGCCAATCAATGTTAACGTCAATATTGCCAATGGTCGATTTCAAACCTGTTTAATCAGCCGTGAAGCAACAGCATCAGATGTGGGGTAGACCTTGAGTATGAATATCGATTATATTGGCTTGGAAAAAAGTTATCGTTTACGAGACATTTTTTTTTAAGTGAAATAGGTACACAGTTCAATTAAAAACATATATTCACGGGTAAGTAAATGCAAGTCATTTTAAACATATCATGGAAGTACAACATTGTCACGTTGTCATTTTGATTGGAGACGGAAGAACTGAACACTCTTTTTTTTCTGAATACGCCCCTGTGAGAGCTACACACGAGCTGCAGTAGTTGGCACTTGTGCCGTTGTTGGTCGCAAAGGGACCGCCTCTCAATTGCCCGGCTGCGCCAGCATTCTCCTTGGCCGCGCCATTATCCAATGGCCCAAAACAAGCGTTACGCGGGGCGAGCGGCCGCCGATAAAAATAGAAGCGAAACAATGGAGCATCACGGCCCGCCGGCTTCAGACCCGCCCCTTCACCCTTACGAAGAGATTGGGATGGGGTTGGCACCCCTGACGGGCGGTAGGCGTCCACTACCAGGCTTTCCACAACTGCTAGTGCTACTATCTGGAGATATGGCTCGTCGATGGTCGTTATCGCTAAGGCATGTGCGACGATATAGAGTTTTATTACGTAAAGAATACATGATAATAGTCCATTCTCGGTTACTTCATACTTTTCCGAAGCCCTGCTAAAGTTCTACTTTCAGGGTATTCCTCCACCACACGCAAACAATGCTAAACCGAGTCTAGAAAATTACATCAAAGGAACAACGCACCGCATTCGTTACACAATATTTTACATAAAAACTATANTAAACCGAGTCTAGAAAATTACATCAAAGGAACAACGCACCGCATTCGTTACACAATATTTTACATAAAAACTATATCTTGCTAGATATTACCAACACACCTATTTTCTCTCTGTTTTTTTATTATTAATTTTAATTATAAATTAAATATCGTGTGGATTAAATGTTAAGCAAAAGTTCAATTTAACCATCANTAAACCGAGTCTAGAAAATTACATCAAAGGAACAACGCACCGCATTCGTTACACAATATTTTACATAAAAACTATACCTTGCTAGATATTACCAACACACCTATTTTCTCTCTGTTCNAACTATACCTTGCTAGATATTACCAACACACCTATTTTCTCTCTGTTCTTTTATTATTAATTTTAATTATAAATTAAATATCGTGTGGATTAAATGTTAAGCAAAAGTTCAATTTAACCATCAACAAGGTACTTAAATGTTGACACACGCATAAAACGCTCACTGACACATGACACATTTAGGAAACAACCAAACACGTCTACATGTGTGATTTTTCAAAAAGTTTGATTCAAAAAGTGTGGAGAAACACAGCGAATAGACTAGTCCAGACACAGAGCGGGAAGAACACAGAAACAAAATGGTGTGGCAGATCCTTTGACGTGGACTTAAACTCATTCCCTGATTCGCCGCGCGAGGTTCTGGGAACGGGCCTTGTGGATTCGCTACCGTGAGCTGCGAAAGATTCACTATTGGTTGGGAAGTAAGCTATCGGGCGCTGATTGGCCATCAGCGTTCCGACATGTTCCTGGCCGGTGACGCCATTTTTCTGGCGCACGCAACTCGGGATTGAGTTATAAGAGATTGTTTCACTTCTGTTTCATTATGCATTCTGCGGTCCACACGTATGCGTAAAGCGAAATGAAAACGTTATAATTTGTTTACAACTAAAATGTTTAAATAAATTTAAATATTTACTTTTTATCCTTTCCTTCTCCTGCAATCCTATTAGCTAACGGACTTACACGCTCAACACGAAACAAAATACAATAGCCGTTCCGTACACGATGATATATGAACAGCATCTTAGGAATACACACTTCAATTCTCATACGTACACGTCTGCTGTCTTGAAGTTTTCAGACAGAACTGATATTTAACAGCACGGTACTGCCAGGCAAGCTGTACCTACTTCACAACCCATCACTGAATGCTCCTTCATATGCATTTTTCTACTAGAAAAAAAATATAAAACAGTACTTAGCTGTCGTATACAAACAAGAAGAAATCTTTCTTTCTGATTTAATTTTAAACGTGATCAATTAATTATGAATCAGCTATGAATTATTTCAAGAAAAATCACTAGAAGTCAGTGATGGACGTCGGATTGGAGAGGGGAGCGGATGGAGTCGGAGGTTGGAGGTTAACAAAAAAATTTGTCGGTGGGGCAAAAAAAAAAGAAGAAAATTTCTACTAGGAAAATTTTTCCAACGCGTCNCGGTGGGGCAAAAAAAAAAAGAAGAAAATTTCTACTCGGAAAATTTTTCCAACGCGTTGGCATTAACGCGTGCAGAAACATGTAGTAAGTCCCCGGGGGGCTTTTCGAAAGTTCAGCTACCCTGGAGTTCGGCTGAAACTAATATTACTTACCCGCTCGTCAGCGAGTTTTCCAGACGATGGTGGGCGCGGAAGAAAAGAGGTTCGTTTGCTATTCTGGCCTGCGGGAATGAGAACAACCCTTCAGTTCTATCACTTCGGGGAGACTTTTTTTTTTAAATGGACCGCACACAGTCTCCAGGACACGCTGATAGTCTCGTAATGTTTAAATGGCTCGGCATTTTACTTACGGAAGTCTGAAGGGAAACTACGATAAAAGAAAGATGCTCTCCCCCAAGTTTTGTATTTAAAACTACAAAATTAAAACTTAACCTGCAACTAAGACTCATTTTGTGGCACAAGTAAATTTTCCTTTTAATTTTGGAAGCACGTGGTGCGTTACATCTGTAAACTTGCCACGCTTACCATTCACCGCATTTTAATTTTAAGTAACACTTCACGGCATTCGGAGGTACACAGAAAAAAAAAAAAGTTTGTTTCAGTCAACAACATACTTGTTTATACACAGCAAAAAAACAAATACAATGACGAGGTAGGCACGTTTGGTAGTCAGTCCGCAGTACGTGGGTCTCGGAGTACCAAAGTATACACAGGTGAAACAGCCACTCACTTCGCTAACTCCAGCAAAACCGCATCACTAACCAGTAACATGTCTGAATGCTGTTTGCCAATCAGCGCCTGGTGACCTACTCGCCAGTCGGTAGCCCAGTGAATAGGGGTAAGTAGTGAGTGAAGAGATTTTGGCGGCTCCTAACAGCGAGGCCTTGAGAGCCGATGAGGGTGAAGTGAGGTGAGTATGGAGCAGCGCAGGAATGTAAGGGCGGAGGAAACGGGAGATCCACGAAAAAAAAAAACCCCGCCGACCAGCGGCATCGTCCGGCACGATTCCCACTTGCGAAAATCCGGAGTGAACCGGCCAGGGATTGAACCCGGTTCNGGCGGCTCCTAACAGCGAGGCCTTGAGAGCCGATGAGGGTGAAGTGAGGTGAGTATGGAGCAGCGCAGGAATGTAATGGCGGAGGAAACGGGAGATCCACGAAAAAAAAAACCCCGCCGACCAGCGGCATCGTCCGGCACGATTCCCACTTGCGAAAATCCGGAGTGAACCGGCCGGGGATTGAACCCGGCTCCCAGCCAGTAGGGAATATGGGATAGAGTGATCGTTTTAGCTGCGCAACACAAGTCTCCGTATCCCAACGCTGAACTGATATTCAGCCAATACGACTGTCATCGACGACTTATATAGGATTTAAGGTTAGAACACTGTTTAGTAAAAAGTGATCTTGAGAAGTTCGTATACTTCATCTAACCGATTTGTAATGGGTTTTGGTTACATTCAAATTGGTAGAGGTATTTCGTTCATATAAAAGTGCTCATATTTCGGAAATTAAGATACAAACAAACACGTTCATCGCCGCTGGCAATGTGAAATTGACAGTTGTATTGGCGAGGAGTAGGTCTACGTTGGGTACATCCACAGATGACGAAAATTCGGTCTACCTCATCTTTAGTCGATGGAGGGAACCCGCGGGTCAGACAGGTCTGCCAGGAACTAAAACCAAACGCAGAAAAAAAATTGATGTGAATCGAACTGAAAATTTAATGTAATAATACAAATGCTAGTTAGCATTTGTACAAAAAATTTTTTAACCTGTTGCGTTTGTACTTGTGCCAAAAAAAGGATTTGTAAAACTACAGAAACATTCTCGCAGTAATACTGACGCTTTGTCAACCGCTGAAAACCTCTTCGAACAATCCCAAGCGGTTTGTACTGATAGCAGGAGAGTCATCAGTTACGGGAATTTACTCAGTGTGGACAGCTGTCACGACAGAGCGATGCAAATGTGAACACGTGTTGGAAATAGCCCAAAAGGTTTTTTTATACGTTGTATTATGTAGGTTTATTTGGTTTTAAAATGTTCAATAATGTTTTTGTTAAAAGCTGTAAATGTAATTGAAATTATTTTTACTACACTGTGAGTGGAATATTTGTAATCCAAATAATTTCATTCAACGTACAAAATTGAATGTCATTAAAAAAAAATTATGTCGTGTGAAATTCCTACATTTATTTTACATTAAAAAAATTGCACATATCAACTAAACATTGGACAGCATTTCAAACACCCCAGGAGAGATGCACGGCGACACAACCAGCACGCAAACATGACGTAGACGGCAAGAGGAGGCGGGACTGCGGAAAGCTGGCAGGATCCACTGCACTAACTCCCCGCCCCGTCTCCCGATATTACATTCAGGGATCCCACGGGAGGGGGTTCGGAATTATTTTTTCAGGAGTCGGAACGGGATAGATATCGGTCCGAGCAAAGCCTGCGTGAACCGTCACAGCTGCTNTATTTTTTCAGGAGTCGGAACGGGATAGATATCGGTCCGAGCAAAGCCTGCGTGAACCGTCACAGCTGCTTTTTCTTCAGGGGAAGAAGAGCACATTTAGCTAGCATGACGGAAAGGCGGTGTTAAGTTCTTTGAATGATACTTGCANAGGATCCACTGCACTAACTCCCCGCCCCGTCTCCCGATATTACATTCAGGGATCCCACGGGAGGGGGTTCGGAATTTTTTTTTCAGGAGTCGGAACGGGATAGATATCGGTCCGAGCAAAGCCTGCGTGAACCGTCACAGCTGCTTCTTCTTCAGGGGAAGAAGAGCACATTTAGCTAGCATGACGGAAAGGCGGTGTTAAGTTCTTTGAATGATACTTGCAATGGGAATAAAGTGATGAAATGAAACATTTCTCCGCGCCACAAGCCATTGCAGAGCCACGTCCGAAAGGAAACGCAGATGATGACAACCCGTTCGGTCGCGCATTAATTGTGAACCGAAGTGTTGCAACCGTGTGAATGTTTTAGCCTACGCTGTACTTGTGTCTAATGTACTTTTTGCAACCAATGAACAACGGGCTGCGTGATCCAAGACGTCACCATAAGCAACTCGTGAACGAGAAGTGTGGTAACTTCAACAAATCAGACTCTCAAAGAATTGGCTACCGATTTCTCGCTGTGTACAAAACTGGTCATAAATAGCATTCACGTGCAACACGTCTACGTCCGTGGGCATGGTGGTTGAACGGGTTAGAACCTTCCCACGTCATTCAGTTTCCCTGAAGACGGAAACACAAGTCAAGTTTCTGAAACGTCGCTACCAGTTTGCCAAGAAAATTGTGTGTTCTTCTCCGTTGCCTTAGCNCAGTTTGCCAAGAAAATTGTGTGTTCTTCTCCGTTGCCTTAGCTGTGTCGCGTATAGAATTTTGTGCGTGCATTTGTTTACATTTTCTTGTATTTTTATGTTCATCTCTTATTTGTTACTCGTCATGTTTCATTTAGTTTGGCAGAACCCTTAACTGAATTCCTTGTGGGATTGTTTTCATTTCAATGTTTTTAATATTTGTTGACACATTTCCTTATGCATGTTTCAAACCCGCTCAATTCCCGCGTTCACGATCGAGGGCATGTTGCACATTAAGAATATTTATGGTTGGCACTGTACACAACAAGGAATCGGTAACCGGTGTTTTTTGAGCGTCTTCCTTGAGAGTAATTCGATTAAGTTTTTACACCTCTCATTTGTGAATGGTCAATGCTGACGTCAACTAACACGTAGAACGTTGTTTNCGGGTTAGAACCTTCCCACGTCATTCAGTTTCCCTGAAGACGGAAACACAAGTCAAGTTTCTGAAACGTCGCTACCGGTTTGCCAAGAAAATTGTGTGTTCTTCTGCGTTGCCTTAGCTGTGTCGCGTATAGAATTTTGTGCGTGCATTTGTTTACATTTTCTTGTATTTTTATGCTCGCTTGTTTGTTACTCGTCATGTTTCATTTAGTTTGGCAGAACCCTTAACTGAATTCCTTGTGGGATGGTTTTCATTTTAACGTTTTTAATATTTGTTGACACATTTCCTTATGCATGTTTCAAACCCGCTCAATTCCCGCGTTCACAATCGAGGGCATGTTGCACATGAAGAATATTTATGGTTGGCACTGTACACAACAAGGAATCGGTAACCGGTGTTTTTTGAGAGTCTTCCTTGAGAGAAATTCGATTAAGTTTTTACACCTCTCATTTGTGAATGGTCAATGCTGACGTCAACTAACACGTAGAACGTTGTTTANAATTCGATTAAGTTTTTACACCTCTCATTTGTGAATGGTCAATGCTGACGTCAACTAACACGTAGAACGTTGTTTACTGGTTGCGGGAAGCACGCTTGACACAAGTACAGTGCCTACCCAAAAAAATTAAACGATTGCAACACTTTAAGCTCGTAAACGATTTCGGGAATGAAAGGGTTAATGTCATCCTCTGTGTTTTTCTTGGTGACACGGGTCTGCAATGGTGCATTTCCGAAGTAATTTTTCGCTTAACCCTTTCAGACCCACTTTAATTAACGGCTTCAGGTGTTGCAAACAAAAAAAATGTTATGAAGCGAGCTGTGCTTCAGTCGACACAACACTTGCTTCGTTATCACAGTCAATGAGCCGTAGGCTATACGTTCAGCTGGAGTCATAAGAACCAATTATGACCTAGACCAGAAATAACTGTTTGCGAATAATTTACCTACAAGTAAGATCATTGGTTGTTGAGCTTCTCAGTGTGCAGCAGAGACCTAAAATTACTTACACGTGCGTAATGTACACAATTGTTTAATCAAGGGTGGGAATGTTGTCTTCCATTTATGTGTCAGTCCATTCCCCCGGGGAAACAGAGAGCAAGGCTGATCTTAAAAAAAATAAATAAAAAAAAAGCACCTCTGGTTTTCTTTGCGAGCGAAACTCGGCGAAAGCGGCTGCCCCCGAAAATTAAAAAAACTTAAACTCTTCGACGACTATGGCGACGACGAAGAATCAGAATCTCGAGCGCGGAAGAGACACCGTCCCTCCCCCCTGGCAATCGTCATGGTAACCTTTCCTTTTGCCTATCCGCGCCGTAGAGGGCGGATGCCTCCGAGAGACATAGGAAACAATGGCGAGAGAACAAAACAGCATCCCCGGCCGGAGCTATTAAAGCTTCTTTCTTTTTTATATATACATNAGGAAACAATGGCGAGAGAACAAAACAGCATCCCCGGCCGGAGCTATTAAAGCTTCTTTCTTTTTTATATATACATATTTTTTTTGACCTTGTTTTATTTTCGCCTCCCATCCTCCCAGACTTCCAGGCGAGTTTTACGACCTCCGCCAGCCACTACTGGTTTGATGGCTGCGTCCGCTCGCACGCGGCAAGGCCTCAGACCTTGTACGCATGCGCGACCCCGCGTGCTTCTGTTGTCACTTCCTCCCCCCTCCCTCCTTCATAACATCACTCCCTTTTTTTTTTACCGCCCCGGTGTCCCAGTTCGACCCGGGAGACGCGCCTTGACCTGCCGCAAGAAATTTCCGCGTGGGGCAGGACGGTCGTTGGAAAACGCGTTGAGCGCTAAGGCTGGACTCGCAATAGTCCGTCGGAACCGTCTGTCGTTTTCGTTCGTCAGTTGAAGGCGATTCACAACAATCCGTCTTCCGTCAATCCTTCTGTACGGCGAAATTCCATCGCGATATTTCTTTAGTTAGAGGTATATTTCGGTTGGAAATACATTTTCAAGAGAAAAACATTGTTAGGAAAATTTTTTTTTACGTGATAAGAAATGTTACCGGTTTTCTTTTTACATGTAGAAGTTTTGAATTTACCACCAAAGATAAATAAACACAGATCCACCGCCTTGCATTTTAATTCAAAGTGCGTATTGACGTCTAAGGAATGTCGTCAGAAGGCGGTGGCAGATCCGTCCGTCCGTCGAAAGTTAATGTTTGGTAGATATTAAAAAAAGTTGCCCTGCGATTGCTTGAAGATCTCGTGACCGCCGGACGGATTATTGTGGATCCAGCCTCAGCCACAGAGACGAAATGGCGTGGTGGTTCCTTCGCTGTGGGAGTGCCCGTTCGCTGATTGGCTGTGCGAGGCTCTGGGGACGGGTTTTGTGTCTCATTGGCTACTGCGTGCTGCGNGGAGTGCCCGTTCGCTGATTGGCTGTGCGAGGCTCTGGGGACGGGTTTTGTGTCTCATTGGCTACTGCGTGCTGCGAGAGGTTCCCTATTGGTTGGGCCGCCGGCTGGCGAGTAGGTTACCAGACGCTGATTGGCGAACGGCGTTCCCAAATGTTGCTGACCGGTGACGCCATTTTACTGGCGTGTGCGGCTCGAGTTCGCTGTTTAAGCAACTGTTTGACTTCTGTATGGTCAAGTACTCTGTGGCTGGATGTTCCCATCACATCGTTCGTGGCAAGGAAGTGGCGAGAAGAGGAAAAAGAGTGGCGGGAAAGAGACGAGAAAACTTTTTCGATGCGGGAAAAGTAATACGCGAAGCCACGTTTTACGATAGTTTCCACGGCGATGTAATTCAAGGAAAGTGTGAACATATGTCAGTCAGCTGATGGGGAAACAATGCTTTCTCCCCGGCCAAACAGCACGTCATCCTGATTTAACATTCAACCAATAAATATTTACTGAAATTACGTCATCATAATAAACCAACCGGAGTCCTATCGTTGCTTTCCCTTACCACATATTCTCACTTCTCACGTGGCAAAAACAAGGACTAAAAAACAACCAGGGAGAGAAAACGCATGCCTCAATATTTCTGACATTATCGCTACAGCTTTCACGCGTCTTAATTAATAACTACCGTAAGGAAAAACCTATTGTAATGAGAATGGGACGACAAACGTCCTTGAAATTCATCCCTATATTAATAACTTGTTTCGCTGATGCAAAACTGCACCTGCCATAGCCAACTCGTTATACTCGACTTAGAGTTCATGTATACTTTTCCAAGGGAGATGCAGCGTTGGCGACACGATAGTGATCTTAATCACAGCGTAAACGTTACACATGGATTATTTAAAATATTATAAATGTAACAGTGTTAATTCGCTTGCTGTATTACATGCAGATTTTATACTCATAGTTGCGGTAGTTTTTTGTATACAAAATGCAGCGTTCTAACTTAATTATTATTGTTCTTATTGGTCTACTTCTGAACTGGCTGTGTTGAAGCCACCGATCGCGACGTAGCGACGTTCGCGCAAACCATAGACTAAAGATGAGGTAGACCGCTAATTCGTGTTATGCGCATGTACCCAACACTGACCTACCCCAAAAGAACACAACTGTCAAAGTCACATACTCAACAATGATGAACGTGTTTGTTTGTATCTTAATTTTTAAATGACAAGCACTATTATATTAATAAAATATTTTCAACCAATTAGAATTTAATCAAACTGCATTAAAAATTGGCTTGAGGAATTATAAAAAAAAACTCAAAACACTTGTTTACCAAGCAGTGTTCTAACCTCAAATCCAACCTACGCCCTTTTTGCTAGTCGTAACGGCAGAAAAGCAGTTCGATGTCGGGACACGGAGACTGGTTGTGCGCAGCCACCGTGACACGCAGTCTGATTGGCTGTTGGCTCGTGTCATGTCGCTGTCGCTTTTTCGCGACATTCCGAGGCGTTCTTCACATCCACTTGCACCAAGACCAAGTAAGATGATTTATACGCGGGGAGGGGGAGGGGGTGAGGGCGGTAGCATGATTACGAATAAAACTCTCGAAAGGAAACCGTGGAAAACTTTCACCAAAGGCAACCACATCCTTCTACGGCTCCGTCCTCACTAGTTATTTTTGTCAGCTAGTGAAATGCTGAAACGGCCACGAAAAAAAGTATCACATCTCTCCCGTTTCCAATAAGCAGTGTCGGTTGGCCGAAAGAAATACTGCCGTGACAAAAATTAACGTTGGCTGCACTGNTCTCCCGTTTCCAATAAGCAGTGTCGGTTGGCCGAAAGAAATACTGCCGTGACAAAAATTAACGTTGGCTGCACTGCAGACAGCCTTCTTTCTTACTCATCACGTGCGCATGTTATCACGGAAGGGGCAAGAGCCTTTCTAACAACAGTGGTTCATCATTCCGTTATTTTACAATAATAAAAAACGTTGATACCGTTTTAACGTTGGCAATATTTGCGCTCACTCACAATGAGTTGTTTGAGGTAGCATTTTGCGTCAGCTAGTTCATGGCACAGCAGTTGTGTGTTGTCCCATCACCTTCCCGTTTGTTGGTGTAACGCGTGGCTTGTGCCAGACCGACGACAAGCTAAGGACACGCATGCTGCCGTCGTAACCATTTGGCGTCTCNTCTCCCGTTTCCAATAAGCAGTGTCGGTTGGCCGAAAGAAATACTGCCGTGACAAAAATTAACGTTGGCTGCACTGTAGACAACCTTCTTTCTTACTCATCACGTGCGCATGTTATCACGGAAGGGGCAAGAGCCTTTCTAACAACAGTGGTTCATCATTCCGTTATTTTACAATAATAAAAAACGTTGATACCGTTTTAACGTTGGCAATATTTGCGCTCACTTACAATGAGTTGTTTGAGGTAGCATTTTGCGTCAGCTAGTTCATGGCACAGCAGTTGTGTGTTATCCCATCACCTTCCCGTTTGTTGATGTAACGCGTGGCTTGTGCCAGACCGACGACAAGCTAAGGACACGCATGCTGCCGTCGTAACCATTTGGCGTCTCNATGTAACGCGTGGCTTGTGCCAGACCGACGACAAGCTAAGGACACGCATGCTGCCGTCGTAACCATTTGGCGTCTCGAATTCTACACGCACTCGAACTTGTCTAGGATTTGCATACGAGGTATAAATTCCGAAGCTGTATAAAGCAAACAGAATTTCGCAATACTGGGCATGCGTACGGTAATTAGGCCATACCATGTGCTTACAGCAGTAGTCTCGGTAGCCAAGATTATTTTAAGACTGGTTCAGGTAATTTAAATTTGAGTATGTGAAATCTGACGAAACTTCCGAAATAGTCGATAAAGTTCCAAACACCACCCGGAAGCAACTGCTAATACAAATACGTACAAAACATATTACAAAACCTGGCATGGACACAGATGAATAAAGTATGACTTGGAATAATAGTTAATCACATATCTCATATCTAAATAGAGCCATTCAAGATCAGCTAATCGCTGTTTTTTTTACTCCACGCGTGATACCGAGTAGTCTCGTGGTTATTAATTTGCAGGTCGCGACCCGGATGTGGTTTGCGATGGCTTTCTCGATGGGTTGTCGCAGCTTCCCGAAAAAAACCACAAATTGCAAAAGTCAGTACATTTATGTATTTAATTTTATATAATACACACTATCTCAGAATTACTAGATACCGGAATTAAATGTTATTATTTCCTGTTAAAAAATATTATCATTTAAACAATTTGTCCCCTCATTTATACAGTGTTACATTGGCACTGTTTCAAAACAGCCTCGTGGATTGCTCAAATTGTTCGCCTAGTGGACTCGGGTCGTGACCGAAGCAAGGTTAGAAACCCCTGGCATAGAGGGCCNCGAAGCAAGGTTAGAAACCCCTGGCATAGAGGGCCGCCATATCACTAGTCTTCGCCCGGTGGCTTTGACAAGGAGACTGATTACGCATCGACATTCCCCAACTACAAAGATCACCGTGAGCAGTCGCGAGGAAGTAGTTGTAAACAACCTCAACACCAGTTGACCTTTGCGATGGCAACCAACTGATGCTGTCACTCAACTCGAAATCACGCCCTCGTCCATGAAGAACTCTCTCTATCATGACCACGCAAAAGTTCTTTTACGAATTTCCTCGAAAAAAATGGGCACGTTTTTAACACTTTTTTCTTCTGAAGGCGACTTGGTTGGTACCAATAGTATAATACCGTAAATACGACGATTATTTACCAAATAATATTTTATTCGCAACTTGTTTGTTGCTTTTCATGAACGAACTACTGTGGGTCTCTTACGTACCGGGAGCGAGGAAGCGGTACGGGTGACACTATCCCGCGCGTCTAGCACACCATCGCCCTTACGCGAAAGACGCTCAACTGGCTTGCAGCCATTGCGCTGTGGAGTGCAAATTAGATTTGTAACAGTGAGACTTATTACACGCGATGAAATCCCACGTATTTAACTACAGGCGTATAGTTGAACTTATCTCCTATCTCTGAAGGTAAATTGCGCAAGCAAGCTCTATAAACGTGTGTTTTTTTTTCCTACCATTTCGCTATCTTTTTCTTTTTGACTACATTTAATATGATAAAAGCACGCCTATACGACATTATATAATTGGTTTTTACCTTTGCTGGCAAAAAAAAGCATATTCCCAGAATATGCATTTACTGAGATACTCGTATACGCGCAAACAACAATTTCACAGAAGATACATTTGTACATAGTACTCTTAAGAAAGCTAGTGAAAGATGCCTTCAAACGTGTCTGGTGACTGTCTTTGACGATTCCGGGCATGGACCAGGCGAAGCCGGTGCGATAAACTTGGCCTCCCCCAGTGCGAGACGACTAGTTGTCTAGGTAGCGTCTAGCGTCTTGCAAGACGGGAAACTCTATTAGAAGCTCGAAATTACGTTGAAGAAGTTTCTCGGGGTAATACAGCCATCTGACTAGAGTTACGCTCAAAACTGGCCGACTCGTGTCGAAAACTTGACAGGCCCTTCATGCCCGAGAAACTTCTTCCTCTTGGCGGGGAATGTGGTTGTGGACCGTAAATAATATTAGATACGTGCACTGGTGCACATCACAGAAAACAGACGCTGTTTACATCAACTACACATTGTAAGTCTTAATAAACAAAGTATAATGCACAATCACGTTTTTTTACATGTTCATCAGAGTCATACTGGCGGTAACTTCAATAAATTAGCGCGTGACAATGATTCGATACTACTGGCTACTCGATGTAACATCCAAGATATGACGTTATGTATTTATTATACCTTGAAACTGTTCGGATTCCTTGACTATACTGTTATTTTAGCTGATATTAACCTATGTATACGCACTGATGTTTTTTTTAAGATTCTTGAAATGCTGAAAATAAATTATTCAGGTGAAAGATATCACAACAAATAAAACGATAACCTGAAATAACGAAATTTTNGATTCTTGAAATGCTGAAAATAAATTATTCAGGTGAAAGATATCACAACAAATAAAACGATAACCTGAAATAACGAATGTTTCTAGTAACCCAACAGAAATAAATGATCACTTTCGGACAGGCAAGATGACCAACTATGTGACAGTGAAATATCGTTTGCAAAGCATGTCATCGCCTGGCTGGAAGCTTTCTTGTGGATACAGAAAAGTTGGCACTACTTATAAAAAGAAGTGCCACAATAAAAATAAATTTTTGACGCACATCACTAGAACAAATAAAAAATTAACTGTCCGCGCGAATAACGAATGCATTAACGCAAATGAAGAAAAGTTGGTACGACCTTCATCGAACAACCCGTCCTGTTCTGACACGCGTTCAGTAGTGTATATATCTATCTGGATGGTGCAGTAATCGAAAAGCAGTAGTAAGACGTATTATATTTCTGACGGCAGCACATCTGGTTTTGCGTTCACTTCCTCTGATTTCTGTCTTTTCTTATGCATACCGCACTGCTTCATATAGTCGTCCATGCATCCACAGTATCACCTCTCGGAATATCGCAATTTTCTTCATAGTCATTATGCATATATTTCAGATTTAAAAACATAAGGAATTACCAATAAAAAAGAAAGCGNACGCGTTCAGTAGTGTATATATCTATCTGGATGGTGCAGTAATCGAAAAGCAGTAGTAAGACGTATTATATTTCTGCCGGCAGCACATCTGGTTTTGCGTTCACTTCCTCTGATTTCTATCTTTTCTTATGCATACCGCACTGCTTCATATAGTCGTCTATGCATCCACAGTATCACCTCTCGGAATATAGCAATTTTCTTCATAGTCATTATGCATATATTTCAGATTTAAAAACATAAGGAATTACCAATAAAAAAGAAAGCGGTTACCAACTAACCCAGCCCTAACCCCTTGAGTCTTCCCAGAATCACCTTCTTTCAGCGCCATACTCAATGAAAATATAAATGTACTGTCGTACTCTTGCTAATGTTTGACTTGCTTTCTCTGCTGAAATATAAAATACTATAAGCTATTCGCGGTTTATTCACACTTTTTGAATAGAACCTTTGGAAAATCTCCCCACGTACGATGTGTTTGGTTGTTCCTGTACATGTCGTGTATCAAAAGCGTTTTATAATTGCGTTAACATAAGAGTACCTTATTTTTGGTAAAATTTTACTTTTACTTATATTTTATCTATAAATTATAATATTTAATGTAGAATTAATACGAATTAAAACGGGCAGAAAAAAGTGTGTTGGTAATGCATAGTAAGAAATAGTTCTTATGAAACAATTTTATTACACTCAGTGGGCATAAATGCGGTGCTGTGTCCCTTTGCTGTGGTTTTATAGACTCTGTTTAGTTTTGTTTACATGAGCGGAGGAATATCTTGGAAGCAGAACTTCAGCACGGCTAAGGTTAGTTCTACTCAGGTAAGAAAAAAAACGTGTCTTCTTATGGGAGAGTCTGCCATAGGGAAAATTTTCGCCACTAGATACGAGCTATGTGAATAATTGAAGATAAATATTTTACTTAGTTACGAAGTTATTTTATATTTGATTTATGATTATTGCAATTCTTTTGTTTTTTTAACGTAGACAATAGAGAAAATTCGGTACACATGCGACACTAGCGCTTACCTAGTGGCGAAACATTTTAGTTGCCAAACTAAAAGCATTGAGCTTCCCAACCTGTAGTAGAATAAACATTAGGAGGGCTTAAAAAAAAATGTTAAGTAATCGTGAATGGCCTATACTTAAAAATATGCAGAAAATTAAGGTACGACGAAAGTAACAACCCTCGAATGTGAAACTAACTGCCCTTCATTTACTCTGGAGGTATTAAAGTTTGCGAAAAAAAAAAAATGTCAATTTTGTTATTTTTAAACACTTATAGTAGCCGCCTGAGAGAAATACTCTTCTGTGACTCTTCTCTGATGAAGGAGGCGAGCATAACAGCACGCAGACAGAGTGGTTTCCATCTGCCGCCAAAGCTGAGGCGAAGGAGAGAAACACGAACAAAACGATAACATTGGTTCTTCCTTGCCAGACCCGTCAAACGGCGGCTCATGGCAGCCAAGACAGACTATAGGCTACATATAGCTAGTGAAATGAACATGTACGTAGTAAACCCAGACTACTATTTGGGAACTGCTGTGTTCGGGAGAAGGTTTTGGTGCTTGTAGGGGGTATGGAAGGGGGGGAGAGCTCCGGAGAGGGAAAACATACCATCCGTGGATAAACTGTTCAGGAATTCATTTTCCTAGAGTAAGTATTTGCCTCCTATCCCGGGGAAATTACAGCGGAACTCGTAATTGCTAGCATGTAGTATGAGCAGGTTTCTTCGCCCGTCGGGCCTGAGCAGAATAACAGGGGCATGGATTTAAGCGGGGAGGGGGAAGGGAGGGAGGACGTCCGACGGACTACAGAGGCCCCGTTGTCTGTGTTGACACAGCGGTAACGCGCTATTAATTACTTCTAGCTGGGAATCCAATCAACGCTGCGAGAACAAGGGGCCAGCACGAACAACNCGCTCACCAAACGACTCGTGGGCTCGGAAGCGGCTTCACCCGAGCTGTGGTTTACGCCCCTGCGGTATTCCAATTAGATTTTACGCAGATGGTCAAATTGATATCTCGGAGTTTGATTGCGCGATCCCAAACGGTAACATGTAGTGGTTGCTAATGACATTCTTACGACGCTGGCACTGTAAACTGTGGAATGGAGGGAAGAAAAGAAACGGGGAGCAGCAGGAAAAAAAACCGCTTTAGAACAGGATCCACCTATGCTACTCGCATTTCAGGACCTCCAGAGTACAGTATACTCCGAAAGGGATGCTTGCCGATTTGGTGCACGTGAATGATTTAGTCACACTTTAAGGGTGAACCTCAAACTATGTCACGTTTGGTCTAATCGTGACTGAAGATCATATGCTCACGTTTAGATTAAAGAAAGTGCCCAGCTCATATCCGGTACTCCACCCCAACCTTCGGATTATCCCGTTAAAATCCGGGTTGAAAGAGTGGAAATATTAAAAAAGATATTAATATTTTGCGCCAATGACTAAAACTATGACAGTCGTGGTTATGATAAAAATACCCTCTGTGGTTATGAGGCCGAATAGGCGAAGGCCTGAAAACAATCCACAGGGACGATTCAGATCCTAAACGCGAGATGGTATTCACTTGTTTCAGAGTTACCAATAGATCACGAGACTTCGTAATCCTTCGTGATATTCGACACCCAAGGATGACAGTGCCGCGTAAATGAAAACGACATTAAGCGGTGATCCTATAATTTTATTGGTGGAAAGTCTAAAGCAAAATTCGATGTAAGCCCCTCGAGTACTTCTCTATGAATTTGATCCGTACATCTTGAGATTTAGCGCTTTGAAAATCCCGTTTTTATCTGCATCGGGGTGCTCCGAAATNATGAATTTGATCCGTACATCTTGAGATTTAGCGCTTTGAAAATCCCGTTTTTATCTGCATCGGGGTGCTCCGAAATCATGTTTCCAATGGGCACAGTGTCTTGAAAACAATCGACAAGCATAGTCTAACTTGAATGTTCTTTTCGTAGATCAGCACATTTAATGGTTTCGTAAAAAAAAAAAACTGGATTTCGAACACTCTGCAATGCAGTTCAAGCGTCCGGTAGGCGAGTCCCTTAGCAGGGATTNTAAAAAAAAAAACTGGATTTCGAACACTCTGCAATGCAGTTCAAGCGTCCGGTAGGCGAGTCCCTTAGCAGGGATTAAATCCGGATCACAGGGGTCATTATGTTGGGTAATATACCTAAGAGGAACCAATTATGAAGAATTCGCCAGTGTCGTGACCTAACTGCTCTGTCCACTACCAGACTGTTTCAAGAGCTCGACGACAGTGTGGCGAATATCTATAAAAATGCTTTCTTCATTATTACCTGGGGATCTTCCACTGCTAAGTGGTGTTAACTATTTCCTTCTCAACACGGAGTAGCAGTTACCTGGTTGTAAAAAGTACTTGAAATTTCAGTACGTACGCTGGGAAAAGCAACGATCTTGTATTTAATTCTGACCTAATTCTACCTAGCTGAATTGTTATACAGTTTGCATTCATTTAGATAGCAAATTCTACCAAACTTGATTGTTGCGAATTTTTTTTAACACCCCCCGTTAAATTACTGATAAGGACTTCACCGTATTACTTCACCAAAAAAAAAAAAAAAAAACTACTTTTACTCCAACTCTAACACGAATCTCAGATGCACGTAACATTCACAAGCGATGTTATCCACGTTGTTTTATTAATACCCGTTAAAAAAAAAAAACAAGTAATTTGCCGTTTTAGGAATTCGAAGTAATTTTGCGAGTGGACCGAAACTCCGCTCAAAAAAATTGAACGAGATCGCGGAGAAGCGTGTTGAAGCTCAAATATTTATTCCGCGCAGATACAGCGATATAACCCGGCAACGGCGCGGCCTACTAGTTCGTCCTCGTGTTATTTGTTCGAGTGTGCAGCCGCGCAGGTAAAATGTGGCGCCGAGTGGTGAGTACCGTGTTTTGTTCGCCGTTCCGCATCACCACGTTGAAGAGAAAATTATGCCGCGGCGCGCTCTTTGTAGTTTTGCGTGGTATTTTCCATCATCGTGCGCAGAAACAGCTGCGAACATTTTTACACTAATTCGCTTCAGTTGAAGCAATTATTGTTCTGTGAAGATGACAATCGGATGATTTCACACACTTTCGCAACACGCTGATTTCAATCTGCGAAATGCCACTCACTGACGATAAATTTAATAAGCGCCTACCAACCGGCGAACAAGTGAGATGCACTGGGGCAGTGAAATGTTCTGTTCACTAATAAAACTACTCGGTAACGACTTTCACTGGGGTTTATATAAAATTTACGAACGTAATTTTTTTTCTACATGTTTGGTTAAAAATATCACGAAAGTAATCTGCAGCATGCATATCTCTAAATTCTCGTGTTACTGAATTGTTTCAAATGTTACTGTCTGCGCGGTAACACGTGATAACTTTCGGATTTCCATATTTGAACTTGTAAGCGTTAAGTGACGTAAATATATTAACAACTGCAGAAATTACCATATTCCAGTTACGGCGAAGAAGAAACCTTCGTGTAAACTCGTAATTGTTCGGGCTCAACACTCGAAGCTAACGAAAATTTAAAAAAAATGTTTCGCGTGTTATAGCCACGGAAAGTTTTATTTTGCACTACTAAAATCGTTTTGTATGTATCACCTTACATTTCCATTGAAATTGCGAGAAAAAAAATTGACCACCCAGTTATTGAAATGGCTAATACTGTTTCAGTGATTCTAGTAGGGCAACTGTTTAAATTTACTTATCCGAAGTAATTTCCATAAGTTGAGTTCCACAGTGTGCAAGCAGTTTCGTCGAAATAGTTACGAAAGAAACGCCACTGTGATCACCGTTTACGCGACAAAAAGGCGCTGCGCAACGGATTACGTTAAACTTTTGTGGCGGGCTCGCTTGCAGAACCAAAATAACAGGTCCCCGAAAATTGGTAACTTCTATTACGTCAGGAGTGTCAACATTCACACGAAGCACAATGCAACAGTAAGTTGTTATTCTACTGGGTCACTAGTTACAGAAATGTACCGTCTCTTCGCCACAAGAGCGTGACATCTCAGCGAACACGATCACAGGAGACGCTATCACAAGAATAATTTACTTATTAAAATCACAGAGTACTGTAGGGTACACGATGCTTATCACTGGATTGGTAGGACCCGTCCTCAAAAAAGTCACCGTTGGTAACGAACGGGTTCTTCGTAAATGTACAGCCTGTGTTCTTCACCTCAGAAACCGGCGACCAGAAATTATTATCTAGCACTTGTTTCAGCTAAGGTAGATAAAAACTGTCAGGAATCACTTCCAAATTAAATTACCCTTATCTACATTAAAACTGATCGATAGACAATTTTTTTTTTTACACTTTGAGGACATTATATGATCTCGTAACATGATATCAATGATAATTCAATACAAGTAGCAATGATGTGAGAAACAACGTTATTAATGTTTTTCTAGAGTTAATGCAAGAATTTAAATTAAAACATAAATTAAAGAAAAAATTTAATTAGGTTATTTTAACACAAAGTTCTGTTTCAGATGATGAAGCGTGTATTGAAATCACCGTATGGCATGTTGCAAGTTCTATAAAATGCGACCATTCGTTCACCTGCAGTACGAGTTTAACCAACATCTTGCTATTTTGACTTGAAATTTGATCTTGAAAGTAAACACTGAAATACAGGCAAATCGCAAGACAAATTTCCTAGAAATGTCATCCATGATATTCTTACAACGCGAGCAATTACTTTGAGCTGAAGCCGAACGAATTAATTCGGTTAAACTTGAGATCTGTGCGCACTCACATTAATAATATTTTATATGAGAACTATTTCTTACTGTACAATTCCAAAACAAATATTTCTTCTCTGTTTTAATTCGTATTAATCGTAAATAAAACATGATAATTAAAAAAAAAAACATTAGTAAAATTTTAAATTTTAACTGAAAATAAGATACTTTTATGTTAGCAAAAGTATAAAATACTTGTGAAACATGGGGTCACGGTGGTGTAATAGTTAAGACTACTCGCCTCCCATCTAGGTGAACCGGGTTCGATTCCCGGCGGGGTCGCTCCTGGATTTTCGCATTTGGGAATCGTGCCGGACGACGCCGCTGGTCGGCGGATTTTATCGGGGGTTTCCCGTTTCCCCCCGGCCCTTACATTCCGGCGCTGCTGCATGCCCACCTCGCTTCCCCTTCGTCGGCTCTCAAGACCTCGACGTCAGCAGCCGTCCAGATCTCGCCACTCACCCACTTGTGGTACGTGACATATTTAGGAAACAACCACGAACGTCACAAGGTTTGATTCGGAAAGTGTGAAGATAGTGCGGATAGACTGTGCTTTCGTATGGCGTGACCAGCCAGTGGCGGCGCGCGCTGACGCAACACGGGAGGGGCGGGGGAGGAGAAAGCCAGCTCCGCGGTGAGCTTTCGCAGCGAGTCGCACCGCGCTGTGTAATTACGCCCCTGGCGCCAACAAGCATTAATTATTTGCATGCCGCGTAAGTATACATAAGGGGAAAATAAGAGAAACTAAACAACGGTATCAAAACTGCTTAGTTAAAACCGATCAACTTGTCTGTTTCTCTTACTGCGGGTTACCTACACTACAGGCGAAATCAGGGAGTACTTACGAATACAGAGGTGAAATAGTCGTTTATACCGTAAACTTCCACTCACACGCCTGCAAAATGGCGGTATTGGCTTAGAACATGTTGGAACGCAATTCGTCAATCAGCGCCAGGTAACGTAGCCGGCAGCCCCGCAAACAGGGATACTTCCGCAGCACGCAGCAGCCAATCAGAAAACAAGGCCAATCAAAGAATTGGCACGCCCACGTCAAAGAAGCCGCCACGTCACTTCGCATCTATGAGTTATGTACTCTGTGCTGTCGGTCAGTTGAGGGTTCACATTGGGGCCTCCTGCAGCGCGCGATGGGAAGAACTTTCACCTCTCGCGCTGTAGCAACACCAGGGTGTTGGCTGCAGGCGGTCGTTGGAGGTGACCTTGGCACAACCTTTACCGTTGGCGGGCTGCGGCGACTAAACGCCGCTGTGGTTGGGCCACCTCAGTAGGGGGGCAGGCACCTTTTGTGTCGGATTGGCCTTCGCTAAACGCCAATCGCGTGGCATTTCGCTTCTCCTTCTCCTGGCATTTACGGCTGCTAACTCGCGCTAAAGTCACTACTTATTATTCCAGTAGCACATACGTACAGGTGACAGAATCCTTGCCGAACCCAGTAGGTAGTATAGTGAAATCCAAACGAGAAAGTAATGCGTAAAAGTTGAAAACGCGTCTGATGTTTCGGGAGAGTCCATTGCCACTAAATAAAGGGGTGGTGTAGTTCTGTTCAGTAGTGACAGCGGCCGAGAATGGTTGAGCGAGAGCTGTTCCGCGCACGCATGCGCGGTATTTAACAGCGCGGTAGCAGAGAGCGATGTTATCAGTTTGTTATGTATAGCGTCAGCAGTGTCACGCGGTTTCCCACCCTCCACGGCGAGTGCCCGGAACAGCCCTCCCCTACCTTCCCTCCCTCAAAGCTGCGCGATGATTATTTTATCATTTGAACTTCTTTACTATAAACACTTTCATCTTGCTTAATACAAAATCCCTACCTCGACGAATACAAAAACTGTACATAAGGNCTTCTTTACTATAAACACTTTCATCTTGCTTAATACAAAATCCCTACCTCGACGAATACAAAAACTGTACATAAGGCGAGATCACACAGTCGGGAAGCTGATTAATTGTCCAAAATGCTTTTTACTGACGGCCGGAAATAATTCGTATGTGTAGTAAAGGCCAGCATTGCCATTTCTATTAAGTTTTATTTCATCCATATACTTATGTTACGGGGATNTTGCCATTTCTATTAAGTTTTATTTCATCCATATACTTATGTTACGGGGATGTTTTTTTACTGCTGACTACTTACTGCTGTGTTAACGCAGTAATGCCCTGTAAACGCCACACAGTTCCAACTGGCGGCTGGCAGCTTCGTTACATAACACGCAGCTCTTAATGATGTTCTGCCAAGCTCTTCTGGACGATACATGACATTTCCCTGACGCGTGAGCAACTGGGGCGAAATAAGTAGCTTGAAGAAGCAGGTACTGGCCTTATTTCAGAAACTTCCCATCAGTCACCTGGACTGGTAATAGAAAACCGTGGAAAACAGAAATCAGGGTGGCCTGGCAGGGAATCGAACCCGAGCACTCCCGGGTGTGCCTGAGTCCCCGCNGGCCTGGCAGGGAATCGAACCCGAGCACTCCCGGGTGTGCCTGAGTTCCCGGAAATGCGAATCGCATGTGTTACCACCGTTTTTCCTAGCTTGGAATTTGTCTGGAGTTTTAGCAAACCATGCCACACTACGCAAGAAGAAGTCCTGCGACTTCTATCACTCGAAATACAATTTCGGGTTACAAAAGTCGCAATAAAATATCACTTCAGATCGCCGAGCCCACCAAATACGTTACTTTACGCTCTCTATTCCACAGACCTGGCATCCTGATGTTCCCTTAATGAAAGGTAAAAGCTTTTGTCGCAAGTCTCTCCATGCACCCGTAAAAAAAAAGGGCAAACTGAAAACTCAGGTGTGCGACCTCAACTAAAGCAAGTTTGCATGTACAAGTAAAGTAATANAAAAAAAAAGGGCAAACTGAAAACTCAGGTGTGCGACCTCAACTAAAGCAAGTTTGCATGTACAAGTAAAGTAATAAGTCAAAAATAAAATTATCACAAACAGAAAGTGATATTGTGAATTTATTCGATCAGCATGCCTCACACGCCATCACATCGGTCGCAGAAGAATAATGCAATGTAACTACACCTTACTAAAATTCGCGCCCTCTAGTAAACATCAACTATTAAAAACTTTTTACTTAAAATATATTATGACGTACTTATCAAATACCAAACACTGAAATGGGAAACTTGAATGATAAACCCTGGTCTCATAGTTTCCTGATCTGACAAAGAAAGAAGTAGACATTAAGAGCTGGCGTTTAATATACAACAGTATTGGTCGGTTCTATTTTTTTTCATTTAATTACCGAGCGTATCTGGTAATGTCGTAGTATGCCTGACAGTGTAGGAGATCTTTTCTACCTGTGGTTTTCCGTCGCCTTCCGGGCAAACTCCAGTACACTTCCTTGATGTGAATCCGCGTGATTCCCTACACAGAGGATTATAAATTGTTATTTTCCTCTGTGAGTAACAAAGGTAAAAAAACTATTGCTAATAATTTTTAAAATTTCGCATTGTGACGATAATCAGGGATCGTTCAAGTCATCGGTTACTATTTTACAGTTCAAACCATCAATAACTCTTACCAGCATATTCACTTTCGTAAACAATAATTAATAACTTACAAATAACGTAGGCTGCTTTTCAAGGCAAACAATGTTTACATGATAAACGCGGCAATTTCTAAAACACACAGCGGCTTAGCCCGGCGTAAGTTTCACAGGGTTGGAAGACCATGCATTTTAGGATTGCCTGGGTGGCGAATAGGCGCCGCATATTGAAGACATCTGCAGAGTGCGTTGTGGTCGCAGCGCCATAAACCGCGCAGAGAAAGTTACTGCTAGTTCGCAAGTGACTCTTCACCTCGTTAGGTCACTCTCGGGTGAAACCCACTTCAAGAAGACGGAGCTCTCTTGTTGGAGATGAAATCGCACAGGCCTGCGGTGCAGATGTGCAAAACACCAGGCAATTGGCGAGGGACAGAGGTTTCTCTTGAATTAAGCGACCCTGCACTTCTGATCGCATTACCCGCAGTTATACTTGTTAACAATATTACACATGGCAGGTCTGCAAGGGGGGCCGCGGTGGCTGAGCGGTTAGCCTGCTAGCCTCTCGCCAAGGCGAACCGGGTCCAGTCCCCGGCAAAGTCACGGGATTTTAGTATAGATTTTCAATTTATATTGCAATCCCACATTGGNCGAACCGGGTCCAGTCCCCGGCAAAGTCACGGGATTTTAGTATAGATTTTCAATTTATATTGCAATCCCACATTGGGAATTGATATATTTTGTATTTCAAGAAAGGGGAAAATATATCAAAATTTTGTAACTAATTTTGTAACTTACCCAAAATAAGCTTTATGATAACCTTTGATGACACACTAACAGAGGGTCTCTATTCCTCGAAAAACGAACGTCTTCCTGGGGAAACAGAGATGGAGTTTTTTTTTTGGCATGTGTAGGCTGAAACCATCACAGTGGTTAACATAAAAATGGGTATCCTCTTTTCTGCTCAAGTGTACTTTAACTTCAATCTCATCCATAAATTTTAATACTTAAATTATAATTAATGAGAAAAAACAGAGAGAGAGAATGGGTGTGTTAGTAATGCTACTTAGAAATACTGGTAGTTCTCATGCTAAATGTCATTAAACTGAGTGCGCACGAACGCAGTGCGCCATCCCTTTGGTTTGAATTTCTTGACTGAGTCAAGCTTTGTTCGCAAGAGGCGGAAGAATATTCTGGAAGTATAAATTTGGGAGAGCTTCAGAAAAGTTGGAAGTCACCACGAATGAACCATACGCCTACATCAAAGGACGCAACGCCATTTCTTCTCTGTGTACCTATCAACTCTGTTCTTCGGCTATTTTTACGCCGCGCAGAGGCTTCTCACCATCGCAGCAGATAGAGAGCCGTCGGCGAGAGCCGGGAGCGAACTTAATACAGCGAAACTTTGGAGGAACTTAATNCGAACCGGGTCCAGTCCCCGGCAAAGTCACGGGATTTTAGTATAGATTTTCAATTTATATTGCAATCCCACATTGGAAATTGATATATTTTGTATTTCAAGAAAGGGGAAAATATATCAAAATTTTGTAAGTAATTTTGTAACTTACCCAAAATAAGCTTTATGATAACCTTTGATGACACACTAACAGAGGGTCTCTATTCCTCGAAAAACGAACGTCTTCCTGGGGAAACAGAGATGGAGTTTTTTTTTTTTGGCATGTGTAGGCTGAAACCGTCACAGTGGTTAACATAAAAATGGGTATCCTCTTTTCTGCTCAAGTGTACTTTAACTTCAATCTCATCCATAAATTTTAATACTTAAATTATAATTAATGAGAAAAAACAGAGAGAGAGAATGGGTGTGTTAGTAATGCTACTTAGAAATACTGGTAGTTCTCATGCTAAATGTCATTAAACTGAGTGCACACGAACGCAGTCCGCCATCCCTTTGGTTTGAATTTCTTGACTGAGTCAAGCTTTGTTCGCAAGAGGCGGAAGAATATTCTGGAAGTATAAATTTGGGAGGGCTTCAGAAAAGTTGGAAGTCACCACGAATGAACCATACGCCTACATCAAAGGACGCAACGCCATTTCTTCTCTGTGTACCTATCAACTCTGTTCTTCGGCTATTTTTACGCCGCGCAGAGGCTTCTCAACATCGCAGCAGATAGAGAGCCGTCGGCGAGAGCCGGGAGCGAACTTAATACAGCGAAACTTTGGAGGAACTTAATTACAGCGCCACGCCGGCAGCCTTGCAGCACCCATTATTCTCAATTTGGAGTGTCGGTGGCAGATGAGACGGAAAATACGAGGAGGGTGGAGAGGGGGCAAGGTGTTGTCGGAGTTTGTAATGCAATAAATCTCAACACCGCGCCGATACACAACAACCGCTTCCCNGCGAGAGCCGGGAGCGAACTTAATACAGCGAAACTTTGGAGGAACTTAATTACAGCGCCACGCCGGCAGCCTTGCAACACCCATTATTCTCAATTTGGAGTGTCGGTGGCAGATGAGACGGAAAATACGAGGAGGATGGGGAGGGGGCAAGGTGTTGTCGGAGTTTGTAATGCAATAAATCTCAACACCGCGCCGATACACAACAACCGCTTCCCACGGCTTTCATCCCACCTGCAAGGGGCGTTCATCCCCTCGGAGGTTAGGCCCGGGTAAATCCTCCCTGCACTTCTGGATTACGATCGAGCTTTAATTATGCAAAGTGCCTCACGGCAGACTATCGACGACCTCATCGTACCCTTGGGCCACTAATGACATTAAGTTGTTCGGCAACATTCTGAACAGGTACAGCAACTAAGCTTTTTCGTCCTTCATTTGCCCCATTTGATGTTTTTGACGGTCGCCGTGGGGATGAGACTTAGGCCGGTGTTCCAGAACGTTCAGTTTGGCATTAAGTATGTGCTACCACCTCGGGCGATTGAAAAGCCATTACTAACCCTTAACTTGCGGAACGTGTTTTATTTATGTCCTGAGATGGTATCGTATTTGCCGCGGTTTGTTATTCGCTGCCTCGTGCGAGGCTATAAACAAATNATGGTATCGTATTTGCCGCGGTTTGTTATTCGCTGCCTCGTGCGAGGCTATAAACAAATTAAAGCGACACAGAAATGTTTATTTACAATAACTTTTACAAAAAATAAATACCTGCACGGTTTATTTATTACGTTACATGTAGCGTTGGCAGTTATTACAGACTTAATAACTGTGCATAGAGTAATAAAAACTAACAATTGTTGATATTGTCTGGCGTCATTTATTTATTTCGTTCTTTATTAAGTGACAACTTATAGAACATAATATGATNCAATTGTTGATATTGTCTGGCGTCATTTATTTATTTCGTTCTTTATTAAGTGACAACTTATAGAACATAATATGATATGTTTCGTGTTTGTAATGTGGAAATTATATAAGTAAATTTTAAATGGCGTACATGCATTTTAACAGAACAATTACAACTTATATTTATATGTTTATACTTGTAAATAAATCTACGATATTTTGCGGTCCCGCAAATCAGAGTTGTATTGTATTCAATTGTATTCTTGAAGCAGGAGTCAAGGGATAAAATAGTACGTCGATGAAGCTCATAACCCCGATGTGAAAATACTGAACAATAATGCAGTCTTTCATTTTGTGCTGTATGTAGCATAGGAACTGAATACGTAACCTTATTTTAGGTCCTGGTAATAAAAATTTCTTACCCGCCCCTGTTTCAAGAAAATTTCTGTACGTATATATGTGCAATATTAAATATTCCAGAAATACACATTTCAAACTATTTGCAGTGCATACTGTTACGAGTTGTGGCCAGGCTGAGCGGCCTGCCTGATCACACCTTCACTTATTTATCCAGGACACGGGCCGTGATCGCTGAAATTAGTTATAAAATCGCAAACCACAGAAACCTCCTCCACCGGCCAGTAAACGGGGACTTGCGTCGGCTATATCCTCTCACATCAGGCACCCGCCACAGAAATGTCGTCGGGCCATTGGAACGAGAAGACCACTGAAGATGACTGTGTCCGGCCGTTAACTTGCGCCATATTAATCAGCCTCCGGAATCATGAACAAGGTGGGGACTCTCCAATTAGGCTTTACTCAAAACGTGGCTGGTTAAATCTTTATAAAATAATATAATTTAATATTTCAGCAGATTTGTATATTAAATCATATTTATGTTGAAATAATACTGTACAACCTTAATGTTAAATAAACCTCTTTTATATAGTGTTCATTACATAACTCTTATCAATAACTTGTTACGCCCCTATATCCCCGTTGAGGATAAATATCAACAAAATATCACAATCATAACAATACGTCAGTTTTATTGTAGTATTATTTCATAAGTTTTACTGGCTGGAGTTCAGCGTTTTGCAAATTGTTTAGCCATGGAAATTTTTCAAATCATAGATAGGCCAAGGCAAATTAATTCGTTGTGTTTCGAACCTGCAGGGAAACGTTACAAAGTTGTGATATACACTAACGTGCGTGGCCTTTAAAAAATTACTACAGTCGAAACAGCTGTTCACGGATGTAAACGTCGTTACTGCAGTTTTCGCTGTCACGTATGAAACCAAAGGCTACTTACTCCATGGGCAACGACATTTCGTACGCACGCACATCACTTTTGCAATCGACACGACACAAGCTGAAACGTCGAAACATTAGAAACACAACTTTTTTAACTCACGCAAATAGTTTAAAACACAACATATACTGTATTAGTTATAACGTAATTTTGCGTTTCACACGCGGTAGAAGGTACNCGCAAATAGTTTAAAACACAACATATACTGTATTAGTTATAACGTAATTTTGCGTTTCACACGCGGTAGAAGGTACTCCCAACAGCCAGCGTCAACAATCAACAAGCCATGTCGTCAGTCGTGCCAACGTAACGTCCTAACTCGTCCCGCCACCGAGGATATAGTTTTAACTTTGTAGCAGGCAGGCTCACAAAAAATTTGCACACACGTTATACTATTTTATTTTGCATTGTAAGGTCTTCAAATAAAAAAAAAAACGCAAAATGCATTTCGGACGTGACTTGTGGGTTTTGTTGAATAAATTCTGAGAGATGCAATTTATTACCAATAAAAAAAGTTCTACTGTCAAATAATCGCAATTATATTGTACTGTTAAAAATCAATCGTTAATTACTGTAATACTTAGGGCAGTTATTATAATAAATAGACTTTATTCAACATTATACGTGTGAAAATATGAAGGTTCTAGCTAATCTTAACAACCTTAAAAAACTTTCCATCGACCAGTATTCGAACCCGAAATGTGCTTGGTGGTCGAACACGCTACCCGTTGCGCTAACACAACGCATACCTGGTAAGGCTGAATAAATGTTATATATACTCGTTCATCTATTATGTGTTTGCGTTGTTTCTAATGATGAAAGTTTTTAAAACATGTCATACATATTATATTACCCAGTATTCTTGCCGGCTTTAGCTCTTACTTGCAAATAATTGTNAGTTTTTAAAACATGTCATACATATTATATTACCCAGTATTCTTGCCGGCTTTAGCTCTTACTTGCAAATAATTGTACTGGTTTCTCTAATTTTTAGATAAATAATTACATCGCGACGTATAACGGCCTGGTCGCGTCATATTGCTGTATGTTCGTCACGCTACCAACTCCGGAAAAATGATATGCGTTCTGCGCATGCGTAGGTTTCGTTTGCGCCAAAATCGGAGCCCTGAGATTATGGCTTCGGCCGTGGCTTAACTAAAGCCTTAGCCGCCACTATAACGTTCTGGAATATTGATGAGGCCTGGGCATGACTTGAGCTGTACCTAAAGCCTTATAAAAGCGTTCTGGAATACCGGCCTAAGTGGTGAGACGTGAAGAGGACCCTTGCGCATTTCTCCTCCCCCCTTCCCCCTGACCGATGAACCTGCTGTCGTGACGTCANAGTTTTTAAAACATGTCATACATATTATATTACCCAGTATTCTTGCCGGCTTTAGCTCTTACTTGCAAATAATTGTGCTGGTTTCTCTAATTTTTAGATAAATATTTACATCGCGACGTATAACGGCCTGGTCGCGTCATATTGCTGTATGTTCGTCACGCTACCAACTCCGGAAAAATGATATGCGTTCTGCGCATGCGTAGGTTTCGTTTGCGCCAAAATCGGAGTCCTGAGATTATGGCTTCGGCCGTGGCTTAACTAAAGCCTTAGCCGCCACTATAACGTTCTGGAATATTGATGAGGCCTGGGCATGACTTGAGCTGTACCTAAAGCCTTATAAAAGCGTTCTGGAATACCGGCCTAAGTGCCGAGACGTGAAGAGGACCCTTGCGCATTTCTCCTCCCCCCTTCCCCCTGACCGATGAACCTGCTGTCGTGACGTCAGCAAAGTGACGCGTCCCTTGAGACCACATAACAGTTTGTCACAGAATAACCACGCACGCATAGATGAAATCATGCGGCGTGCATCCCGGCATCGAACTGCACGAGCCAGGAAAACGATCTCACCGAGGACAGTGACGGATCCCAGAGGGCGCTAAGGGGATCTGAACCCATCGCGTGGAGATTGATTTTACTCTTGATTATATATTATTATTGAAACATGTGGATTGTTTATAATGCACTATTTATACATAGGGTAAAAAGTATTTAGACAGACTATTCACAAAGTATTGAAATTGATATGCACAGCCCATTCACGGTTATTTCCAACTTTTCTAAAGTCCTGTTAAATTTATATTTTCAGGATATGCCTCCGCCTTATGCAAACAAAGCGCTTAATCAAGTTTAAAAAACTACATCTAAGGAACAGCGCAACGCATTCGTGCACACTCACATTAATGATACTTCCCATAGCAACTGTATCTTACTAGGTATTACCAACACACCTATTTTCTCCCTGTTCTTATTCATAACAATTATAAACGAAATATTATAATTTATAGATAAAATACAATGAAAAGTTCAAATTAACACATGATAACAAAAGTATAAAACACCTGTGATACATGACATATTTATAAAACAGCCAAACGCATAATACATGGCGTGGTTTTTCAAATGTTTGATTCAAAACATGTGACGAAACCGCGAACAGAATATAACGTTAAAGGTTAATATTTATTGGCAAGCACGTAGTTTCATCGTAGTGCAGAGTGTCCCACAATTCTTTAGTGGGTATCTAGATCCGCCACTGCTTGAAGACGTTATTCATCAACCACAGTCAAACTACATAAAACGCGGCCGAACCAATAAGAAAATTTCCCCAACATGACGCAATCAAACACGAGAACCACTTCCGAGGGCATTACGCATTCAATCAACGAATGGCTGGGTCACTTGCTGTATGCGTGACTGCTTATTCTGCACCTTTTTCCTTACTTACCGCTGTGACGTCCAACTGCGCACTTCACCAATGTAAATATTACTATATACCACACCAAATAATTAACGTCAGCAATTCTGTGAAGACATTCTTTGAGCACCTTACCGAGCAAATGTAGTTGGCCACCATTTCCGTTTCGGTAATCTGCCAAGCATTACATTGCAGTGCAATATATTTTCATGGACATAAGAACTTTTCACGGAAACAAATTAATTAACAAAAAAAATTAAAAAATAAAAATTAATTAAAATAAAGTGACCAATTTAATTTCTGTAGAGTAAAATTTATTAGTACGAACCTTCTAGTTAATTATTACTAACTACACAATATTACAACTTAACTGAAATGACGTTGTTACGTTATTTCTCAGCTACAAAAAAAATTATACGACTGCAAAACACTCGATGATTCGATAAATATTTAAATACATAATTTCGCTTAGGTCGATATAAAAATAGTGGCGTTATTACTTAATAAAAATACTTACAAAATACTCTCTGACTGGTTGACTATATCAAAACGTTTTTATAACAAATACAGGNATTACTTAATAAAAATACTTACAAAATACTCTCTGACTGGTTGACTATATCAAAACGTTTTTATAACAAATACAGGGGGATAAAATCCCAATAATTTTTGTTACGTACTATTCTGAACCGGAGTACAAATCCTACATGAATAGTTAATTATTAACGGTTAAGACTTAAGTTTGGGATCTCTTCAGAAAACCACAAACTACTCAGCAGACTATTGTACTGCCAGTCTAAGCTNATTACTTAATAAAAATACTTACAAAATACTCTCTGACTGGTTGACTATATCAAAACGTTTTTATAACAAATACAGGAGGATAAAATCCCAATAATTTTTGTTACGTACTATTCTGAACCGGAGTACAAATCCTACATGAATAGTTAATTATTAACTGTTAAGACTTAAGTTTGGGATCTCTTCAGAAAACCACAAACTACTCAGCAGACTATTGTACTGCCAGTCTAAGCTNGGTTAAGACTTAAGTTTGGGATCTCTTCAGAAAACCACAAACTACTCAGCAGACTATTGTACTGCCAGTCTAAGCTGAAAAGTCGTTTTGGAGAAATAGTGATGATGCTGCTGTGCTTAATAATTCAGTAACATTTTGAGATACGGCATATTTCGCAGGTAATTTTCCATAATTTTATAAAAAGTGGAAAGTTACTTTTCTAATGAAGTCGGCAGCGTGAGAGTTAGCCATAAGGTATTACGTGAAAACGAATACGAGCTATTGAGAAACATCCTTCTGCCTTGAACACCAGTAGGTTTTCATTAAAGAGTACACTCGCATAAATGCATATGTCATCAAGTCATGGTAGTGCGGTTAATTTACCGTCACCATCAACTTAGCGTAGACAAAGTACTCAGAAGCAAGCGAATCCGTCGCCTGCGTCAGGAACTTGGGCCACGCGTCGAGGCAAAACGGGCCTCAAGCCCTTGCAACACGAAGTGGGGTCGTCAGACAGTCAGGTCCCGCAGACGAACCTGGGCAGGACATCGTATAAGCACGAGGTGCTGTCATTTGTTACAGGCTGGTGCCCATACGGCCCTGAGCGCTAGGTTGTACGTAATTCGCTCAGTCTTTTTCTACGCGTGTATTAAGAACCCTTGTCACCACTCATGCCACCAATCATGTTTAATTTTTAATTTATTTATTTCTAATTCAAATCTAGGATGATTTATTAAAAAATACGACAATGGAAACACAGCTGATTGCCTTATCCATCATTACGGACATAATATATGAACTACTGACGCATATTTATGCAACAATTAACTTACTACAACATTTTATATATTAATTCGTCCTCGCATTTTAATGACAACCAGGGAACACCTATTAACTATCAGGTACAACATTTTGCACAGACCTATGAAATGTAACGATTCTATAATGAAACATTTTCAGCAATGAACCTAAATCTTCTGCTGTGACATTAAAACGAATAATTTCTGTACAAGGGGTGATGCAGCGTGTTTAGCGATCTTCCAGGCGCGTGTCTGTACGAGCAAGGTGACGTCACGTGCCTGTTGAGTACTCCGGGACAATGCGCAGGCAGCTGATTCCACTGCCCGACCCTTTTCACGCAGAACAGGGGTTACTGCGTCAGCCTTTTTGATATCCACGCCTCAAGGGCGAGGAGATCCCCTGAAGACGGACAGTCCCCAACACGCTTGACAGATAAGAAGCAAGAGTTTCCCACAGTCCCGTTGTTAGACGAATACCACAACTGTGACGTCAGCAATTTACGTGCTCGCCACACACGAGGCAGTGGAAAGACCGCATTGCTGGTTCCTAGTCTGGTAGGACAAGTCATAAAACAAGATACTAAGTAGGCACGTCCTACAGAAGCGCTTGAAAACGCAGGTATTTTGCAATTCCCTACTCCACGCCGCTGTGCACTAAGAGGGAGGTGAATTTTAGAATTTTGGAATGGGCTTATTAACGTCCCCCGGTGTTATTCCCGAAAGCTTATCAGGGGACGGATTACAAACTAACATGTGACCTAACTTAACCATGCCTAAATATGATGGTTTACCACGCGAACAGTTAACTATTTCCTAGGATTCAACGTACTGTGCACGTGTCCGACAGTTTTCTTTCTTTATTGGCTCACATGCGTGCATGAAACTACTACACCATTTCACTGGGCCAATGAGGATTCAGACACTATAAGCCAGAACGTTCGTGATTGGTCTGCAAACAACTTAGCCGAGTCAAAACATTGTTCATCCAATCCTGAAAGAATAAACTAGTTATAATGTTCCAGAAAATACGTTGGCACAAATTTTTTTTGCTATTTTCCATCATCTCTACACATGCGTCACCTAGGGTTCGAACCCAGAAGCTCCCGGAGCGCAGATAGGCGGCGCACCAACCGACTGCGCCACGGGAGGTCGGCTAGAGGGAGGTGTGTTGAGGAGGTACTCACCGTGCTTGCTGCCCGGGCTGTAGGGGTCGTAGCTGCCGCCCGACGACATGGGCGACGAATAGCCGTTGCTGGAGGAGATGACGGTGAAGGGCCCGTGCGGGCCCGGGGACGGCGTCAGCGGCGGCATGCCCGACGACGCCCCTCCGCCCGGCGACGGCGACGACAGCCAGTCGTCGGGGCGCGGCCGCTTGTTGCTGGACGCGATGGCGCCGAAGAGCGAGCCGACGCCGCCNGAGGCCCAGCGGCGCCGCGGAGCTGGCGGCCGGGCCGCCGCACGGCGACTGCACCCGGGGCTCCGCCTTCACCCCCAGCACCCCCCCACCGCCGCGGAACACCATGTCGTGCTTCAGGTCCATTGTCCGCTGTCCCGGTATTACCTGCCGCCCTCCTTCATCGTCGCCACCGCCACCTCGCCGGTCCTGCAACACGCACCGCCACACAACGCCCTGTTAAAACATACTAACATATCATCAATGAACCTTATGTACTATGTCACTACTATGTTGCAAGGTAAACTGGTGCTTGCTCACTGATGTGCATTCTCGGTGCACGCAGCACGAACCAATAATCACTGTGGAGCCTAGGCTGAGTAAGTGAAGAGATTTGGGCGGCTCTTAACAATGAGGTCTTGAGAGCTGGTGAGGGTGAAGCGAGGTGAGTATGGAGCAGCGCCGGAATGGAGGGGTGGGGGAAACGGCAGATCCCCGAGAAAACCCGCCGACCAGCGGCATCGTCCGGCACGATTCCCGCTTGCGAAAATTCATAGTGACCCGGCCGGGGATTGAACCCGGTCCGCCTTGGTTGGAGGCGAGCAGTCTAACTGCTCAGCCACCGCGGCCCCTCGGAGCCTACGGAAGCTGAATGTATTTCGACCACTCACAACAAGCAGGCAAGGCACCCATTTAACGCGTCCTGTGGCGTCACCTGCCGAACTACGTTTTGGTGGTGGAAGTGCAAACTAGCAGGCAACAGGGTACAGCACAGAGCTAACGCCAGCTTACCTTGCAACAGTTCACCACACGCCACTGTCCGTCATTGTGTGCCGCGTGCGNGGGGGGGTTCATTTTCCCATTGTGCATTTGCAGGTCTAGAGTTACGATAAGTGATATTTGGGAAGGGGGGGGGGACACACTCTCTCAAGGAAACAATATTATATCAGTCAGATAAAATAGGTACTTAAAAAAAATTCTGATATAGTCTATTTACGGTTTCTTTCACACTTTTTGAATCGAAGCTTTGAAAAAACACCCCATGCATGACGTGTTTGGTTGTTTCTTAAATTTGCCATGTATATCAAGCATTTCATACTTTTTTACCATAAAATTACCTTATTTTTTGTTGAATCAAACTAATACACGTATATTTTATCAATAAATTATAATATTTTATTTATAACTAATATGAATAACGAGCGAGAGAAAATAGGTATGTTGGTAATGGATAATAACAAATAGTTCTTAAATAAAACGTTATTACACTAAGTGCGCATGAATGCGGAGCTATGGAACGATGTAATTTTCCATGCTTTGTTTGCATGAGGCGGAGGAATATACTGAAAGTAGAACTTGAGTAGGGCTTCAGAAAAGTTGGAAGTATCCGTGAATGAACTATATTATATATTAATTCATTTGAGTTTTAAAATATTCACAGACAATTTCATGTCGATGTGGGGGTAAAAAAAAAAAAATTAAAGTGGGGGAAGGCGTTATGACCCCCCCCCCCCCCNGGGATCCACCTCTGCTGTATGCAAACTGTAATACAATGCAGTGGCCAGTCTGTAAGACCACTCTTAGGCTTGTTGGTAGGCATGCAAAGCTACGAGTATATAAATATAATGTCAATTACAAGGGAAAGAGCGAAGCCACTGCAGATCCTCTCGGTAGTTTTTAGCCGCTAACTTCTTGGCTCGACAAGAGGTGGCTCTAATCGCTGCTGTATGTTCGTGGCGCCGTCGTGTACAAAACACGTAATTCTCTCTAAGAGAGCCAAACTCGGTTCCTGGCACTCCTCGCAGACACCAGTGGAGCACTTCCTTAGCTCGCTGAGAAGTAGAAAGAGCGGTGTCTTGTGACAAAGGCTGTTTACGATGAAAGCGAGCACTTTCGAAAGCCCTGCTTACGTTCTACTTGTATGCATACTGTGTATTCTTCCGCAATATGTCAATGCCATGGACCTCATAACTTTAAACACGCGTCCGTCAAAGTCGAACTGTAATATTATTAGAAAAGGAAATATTTCACAAATTTGCTAGTTCTTACAATTACATAAACAAACAATTTGTTTTTGTATTCACAAATGTTTAACTAACACTTTTAATTCAACGTTATGACACGGAACTACTTTCACTCCGCCCTTGTCAACTTTATTGGATGCATGCCAGCCAGAGTGCCCGTTAAAATATATGTAGATAAGGGCAGTGAGATTTTTCAAAAGTTGAATTCGACAGTGCTTAAATAACAGTGGATAGCTTATAGTTACTCTTCTCGCACAAAGACGCCAAGAATAAACAAATGCAATCACATAGCTAGCTAGCATCGCACGAAGAAACTAGCTTCTCAATTGTGGAGAAATTCTGCAATGCCATTCGTTTCGTCTATA
This sequence comes from Clitarchus hookeri, assembly GCA_002778355.1. Lineage (NCBI taxonomy): Eukaryota > Metazoa > Arthropoda > Insecta > Phasmatodea > Phasmatidae > Clitarchus > Clitarchus hookeri. The sequence continues at coordinate 661,097 of NQII01000390.1, read as the reverse complement.
GGACTGTNTAGCATCGCACGAAGAAACTAGCTTCTCAATTGTGGAGAAATTCTGCAATGCCATTCGTTTCGTCTATAGGACTGTATAATATTTAGGAATTCAATTGAGCATTATCCGGTTCAACCGTTACCACAGAGATTTTGTAGTCGCAGTGGTAACGNTTAATATTTAGGAATTCAATTGAGCATTATCCGGTTCAACCGTTACCACAGAGATTTTGTAGTCGCAGTGGTAACGGTTCCAGGTAAGATTGCGTCGAACTGGGTACGATCAGCATTCGACTATAATCTCAAAATATAAGTAAAATGTGTAGCGTGTAAATGTTATTCTTTCTTTGGCAAGACATCTGCCGTTCAGCCATACAGCACTCAATCAGCAAAACAGTGTACGTTATAAAATTGCACAGAAGGATCCGACACGAATTAAATAGTCGTATATTTAAAGTAAATTGAAAGTAAATTCAACGTAATACGTGCAGGTTTTCTATCTAAGACTCAATGGAACAAACGTGTGAAANAAAGTAAATTGAAAGTAAATTCAACGTAATACGTGCAGGTTTTCTATCTAAGACTCAATGGAACAAACGTGTGAAATAATGTGAATACTCTAAATAATGTTGGTTCAAAAAGTAGGAGATTACCATGAAAAAACACGCGACGTGAAAAGTTCTTGGTGTTTATGTGTAATAATTTTCTTTATCCAATTTTCACAACAAATTTTTATGCTTTGGGGGAAAAAANAAGTTCTTGGTGTTTATGTGTAATAATTTTCTTTATCCAATTTTCACAACAAATTTTTATGCTTTGGGGGAAAAAAATTATGTTCTGGCATCTAAAACTTGTTCTGAAATCACATTTATCGCCAATTAAAAATTGGTTCGTTACATTCCAAACCGCCTATGCTTAAACTACTACAACCATCAAACTGTAAATTTAAAACCCTGTGTATTCGATTTACTGACAACCTTTTGAATCATCCAGGACTTCAAGAGCTACTAGATATAGATTTTTCGAAATTCAGTATCGGCTGTCACCTAATTTGATATACCAAAGAGAATATATCATTTCAAACCATTACATGTTCGCATTAGTCACTACAATTATGCCAAATTTTGTCAATGTCAGGTATTTTATCTACAGAACATTGGGGGGGNGCTAAAAATTTTGTATCATAGCTATTTTAAATTAGCGTTCAAAGCATTTTGGAAGAACCAGAAACTAGCTATCTTTCCTATGATTACTTTTCTCCAAGTTCGGTTGCAATATTGTTTGAATCGTTCCTTAATTAAAGTCTACGTGCTGCACTTACTCCGACAGTAATTTTCTTCAGCAAGTAGACAGAAAATAAATTTTATTACTTCAAATATTTTTATGATGGCATTTGGTTTGCCTGATGCACAGTTTTATATAAGACATATAAATCTAAAATTAAAGAGAAACGACATACCACTTGAAAATTTAAGAAATTCGACAATGTACGAAATTAGATATTTAAAAAATGCAACCGATTATTTGCCAACAGCAGAAGAAATTTCTTCACTAGACAAAACTGGGTACAAAATACAATTCGCTTTGTAAGAATGAGAAGTGTGCGAATCAGATACATTCCATCACGAACATTAATTAAATTACATGATTACATGGTTGTTAACGGACTCAGAATTCAATATTTACACAGAATGTAGGATAGAATTCAGCAATAAAATTGAAATAATGTTTGCTAGAAANCGGACTCAGAATTCAATATTTACACAGAATGTAGGATAGAATTCAGCAATAAAATTGAAATAATGTTTGCTAGAAAACATTTGAAAATTATATGGGAACAATCGGGGAAACGAAAGTTAAAAGTATCTAAAATATTATTTTAAAAAAACGTGACATTTTATTGTGTAGCATAGCAGACATAATAAATATAATAGAAAATGCAAAAATACGAGGCAAGGAAAATGTAAAAATGCAAAAGAAACAATGAAACGGCGAGGTTGCAGCAGAGATAAAAAAAATTACTTAGATTAAAAAAAAAAATTAAATAAATAGGAATGAACGAGCTATGCCACGCTGCCGAGTTTAACGGAGAAACAGTCCAGCGCAATTACATTTAACACTAGTAAGTAATTCGAGCAGGTTCGCAATGGGGTCAGATAAATTTAAATATGAAACCCATTACTACACTAATGTGAGCCATTTCTCTTTACAGTATGTACGGCAATCCCACTGATACAAATATATATGTCTGACACAAGCGCAGCACTTCGATTTCAAATGATTATGTTTTCCAATTAGCGCAAAGAAAATGGAAATTTTTTTTTNACACAAGCGCAGCACTTCGATTTCAAATGATTATGTTTTCCAATTAGCGCAAAGAAAATGGAAATTTTTTTTTTTTCTTATTGCAAGATTTTATTTCTGTACAATTCTTAGAATACTAGGTTTACTCACCATGACGTAGNATTTTTTTTTTTTCTTATTGCAAGATTTTATTTCTGTACAATTCTTAGAATACTAGGTTTACTCACCATGACGTAGTTCTTGTAATTTGCACTATATAATATACCGGTAACTTTATTACAATGAGAGTATGTTGAAATGTACGTCTCGAGAGTCGATGAGGGTGAAACGAGGTGGGAATGGAGTAGGGTCAAAATGTACGAGCGTTAGGCAAGGGGGAAACGGCAGGTCCCCGACAAAACCCGTCGATCAGCTGCATCATCCGGCACGAATCCCGCGAACGAGAGTCCGTGAGCGACCCCGCCGCGCCGGTGGGAGGCGTTCGCTCGAGGCGCGAGGGGCCGCGGTGGGGTAGTGGTCAGACTACTCGCCTCCAACCTAAGCGAACCGGGTTCGATTCCAGGCTGGGTCGCTCCCGGATTTTCGAACGTGGAAAACGTGCCGGGACGATGCCGCTGGTCGGCAGGTTTTCTCGGGGTTTTCCCTCGCCCTTGCATCCCGGCGCTGCTCCATATTCAACTCGATTCTCCCTCATCGGCTCTCAAGGCCTCGATGTTAGGAGCAGCCCAAATCTCTCCACTCCACTCTAGCCGCTACATCACCGCGACCCCTCAGACTACTGTGCGATGGGAGGGGAGAGTTATGAGTCAAGTAAGAGAGTAACCGACGACTTATTGCTTATTTGCGGCGTGGAGAGCCGAGACATGTAGTGGAGGCGACTTGCCCGCGAGTCAGTGGGCTGGTTGCGAACATCGCATATCGCAAGATTCGGTTCGTTGAGACGAGATTTTGTCGGTGTGTAGCGCATTCCGAAGCGAGCTGAGAATGAACATCTCGTTATTAGTTATTGTACCGCAAATGTCGGGGTTTGATGACGTCGCAGCGGTGAAAATCGCAAGATGTGAGTACGAACATTCGTCTTGTGCGGCTAACACGTCAACTGTCGTGCGCTATTCACTAAGAGTACGATTGCCCGTGGAGAGCTGACATTAGATAATGCACGTAATTTCCTCAAAGCTAATTTACAAAGAAATACACATAATACACTATAATATGAAGTAAAACACTTTGAATCATTCGCAAGAGGCATATATCAGTATAGTTGTAGCACTCTTTGTAGGTTATTGTTAGGTGGCTGCTGACAGCACGACTTTACTTTTGTTACTTTTGCCGTCAACAGATGTTGCGCACGATAAACTGTAAGTTTATAAAACACAAATATAAATAGTTAACGACATCCTCACACACGTCATTAGAGAGNTGCGCACGATAAACTGTAAGTTTATAAAACACAAATATAAATAGTTAACGACATCCTCACACACGTCATTAGAGAGCCTTTTATCAATCAAATATATTATTTTAGGTAGGTGTTTACATATGCTTGGACATAATTACGGAATAAAATTTGCGTAACCATTTTCAGTTTATTCGTTTGCTCCATGACGTCACAGAATTTCGATATGCTCTTGAGATTTAGCGAAACGCGTACCGCAGTGCAGTTCGTAATCACTACATTCGCTTAGTGTTTCGTTATGTCTCCGGAGCATTACGCTNTTGAGGCCGAAGCGCGCGAGAGGGATAAGGGCGACACTGCCACGCGCATCAAGTATACCATCGCCGCTAAGGGCAAGGCTCTCAACCGGGCGCGCAGTGTTCTCGTCGTGCTGCGTGCACCTATGGGGCTTTCAGCGGTGACCCTATTATATTATTGGTGGAAAGTCTGTAGGAAGGTTCGGTGCAGGGTCCCTTGAGTAGTTTTGTATGTATCTGACGCGTTTAAATTGAGCTACAGCGCTTTGAAAAAGCTGTGTTTCTGACATGCGTAACGTTTTGAAAGCATTCAACAGCCTTCGTCTGAAGTGTGTGTTCTTTTCGTAGACCAGCACATTAGACGAAAGTTTAATAGTTTGGCGGGAAAACATGTATTTCAAACACTTTGCAACGAAGTTCAAGCGCCAGGTAGGCGGGAGCCTTAGCACAGAAGCGAAACCCACCGTTTATACAGCGAACTCCAACCGCAAACGCCAGCTAAATGACGTCACTGGCTTGCAACATGTCGGAACCATATACTAAAGATGAGGTAGACCGATTTCGCTGGTAGGGCACAACCAGTCTCCGTGTCCCAACATTGAACTGTTTTACTGCCAACACGACTAGCAAAAACGGCGTGGATAGGATTTGAGGTTAAAAAAAAAAAAACTTATTAGTACACAAGTGCTTTGAGAAGTACGTTTGTATACTTCCTCTAACCAATTTGTAATGAAGCTTAGTTAAATTCAAATTGATAGAAGTGTTTTATTAATATAAATGTGCTTGTTTTTTGAAAATTGAGTTATGAACAAACGCGTTCATCACAACTGACCATGTGACAATCGTGTTGCTTTGTGGTAGATCACTGTTGGGCACGTGCGCAGAAGACGAATAATCGGTCTACATCACCTTATGGTTGGAATGCCGTTCGCCAATCTGCGCGCCTGGTAACTTACTTGCCAACATTCAGCCCAGCCAACTGGGAATATTTCGCTTCTCGCAGTAGCCAATCAGACGCAAGGTCCGCCCCCAGAGCCTATTGCGGCTAGTCGCTACGCTTCGTCTCTGTGTTCTTCCTACTCTGCGATCAGACCAACACACGAGATAAAGGCTATTCACGATAGAGTAAGCACTTTTAAACTCAACCTTTGAAAACAATGTATGCCTATGACTACGTGTTGTATCACACTGGCAAGCAGGATCCCAATTAAATTAGTACCGATTTAACATATATAGGCATGGCGTTGTACTGAGAGTATAATATTTATATATTGCACTTGGAAGTTGGGTTCTCCAAGAGAGTTTACGTCCCCAATTTCACGCACATGCCAGTGAAGTTCTTTAATAATCCCTTCCCCGATCTCCCGACCATTATACCGAGTCTTTGTTTAGCTACTGAACACAAAAGAAATAAAGATTATTATTGCATTCGGACAAAGCCACCAGGCTCGATTTTATAAACAGGCAGACTGGGCGTATGCACAGGGGCGCAAGAGGTCTGGGGCGCAACGTCCAAGGGGGAAAAAAAGAGGAAAGTTTAATACAGAATCCTGAAAAAAATATTGTAATAAAGTAAAGCTGCGAGATACGACCCTGTTTTGTATTTGTACGTAATACTCATACTAGCAGTGAGAGAGAAGGCTGGTAGATCTGAACCCTGCGCTTAGTTGAAGTTGGGGGGGNGGGGGGGGGGGGACCTTGCTCGTAGCGTGCACATGGCGCTGTTTACGGTATATGGCCTGAAATCCACGGTAATTCAAAGAGTGGACTAACCGCTGCCAAAAAAAATCACACGGATTCAAATTCCCTCACACGGATTCACATTCCCTGAGAGGTAGGACGAAATTTTAAATCTGCAAATTTTATTTATAACCTGTATCTTGTGAAGTAACGCAACTGTAGCTAATCACAATTTTTTTTTAGTAAAATGGTAATTATTTGGCGTAAGACAAGCAGATTACGTATCCGTAATGAGATAACAAGGTGATATTTTGCTACTAGTATAGCCCGTGTTGTTGACTCTGCTGGCTGGTACGCTCTTTTTGGGTACAAAACGCTCTGGTTTCGAGTACCGAGCAAGGCATGTATGTATATATGTATGGATGTGCCATTTGTAAGCTAGTTTAAGTCACTCTCGTTTGCAGATTCCTTCCTCCACTGCATTCACTTGTCCAGCATAAAAGAAGGGGTGTTAATATAGTCCAATAAAATAAAGAATTAATTTCGTAACTAGTCTGGTGATGGTAGCAACGTTTCTATATCGCGAGCAAATTTACACGCAGTTAACCACCACAAGATAGCTGTGAAATCAAAACCAACCCTCCGGGAGGGTGAGTTACAAAATGGCGCAGTTAACCACGCCCCGCTGTGTAACGCACAACTCCCTGGTCCTCAAGATTCCGCACACAGCTGCTAACTTCTAACCAAACACAACATGTACGCGGANGTAACGCACAACTCCCTGGTCCTCAAGATTCCGCACACAGCTGCTAACTTCTAACCAAACACAACATGTACGCGGATGTAACTATTATCTACCTTCCTCGTGCAGACGGCATTATAATCCTGCGGCGACAGGCAACCTCACTGCCGCAGCACACGCACTGCCACGCAGAATACAGCTCCATTCCGAATCGATGAAGTCCGTGCTTGTGGTCAACAGGCGTTAGTTTACTTCGAATAAGGAGGTTTTGAGTCCAGTCTTGGACACATCTGCATGTATGCACCACNGTAACGCACAACTCCCTGGTCCTCAAGATTCCGCACACAGCTGCTAACTTCTAACCAAACACAACATGTACGCGGACGTAACTATTATCTACCTTCCTCGTGCAGACGGCATTATAATCCTGTGGCTACAGGCAACCTCACTGCCGCAGCACACACACTGCCACGCAGAATACAGCTCCATTCCGAATCGATGAAGTCCGTGCTTGTAGTCAACAGGCGTTAGTTTACTTCGAATAAGGAGGTTTTGAGTCCAGTCTTGGACACATCTGCATGTATGCACCACNGGTCAACAGGCGTTAGTTTACTTCGAATAAGGAGGTTTTGAGTCCAGTCTTGGACACATCTGCATGTATGCACCACTGGAATCCTGTGTTGATATCGTACGTTAACTCTTCCAAAATAAATAACCCAAATAGCAGTAACGTTCATGAGCACAATTTAAACTTACAATATTACAAACCAACACAGATAATTTATTCAAGTACCGCGTGTTATCGACACGACATCCCCCATAACGCCTAACCGCTCGGCCACCGAGATCATTTTTAGGTTATTATAAAACTCCATCACTCCTACAGAATTGGCTTACTGATCAATTTAAGAAGGCATGCATCTTTAAAACAGGATAAATATACTTTCTGAGGTTGGTAACGTTTATGTTTCCATTTGTATTTTTAAATTCATTATAAAATTATAGTTATTCTTATACCACAACTGCACATATTATGGCACTTCAAAAAACAGGTACTTAACAGTCAAAACCATACTAAGCTTACCGCCATGTATTAACGACAGCCAAAAAAATTGATATGAATTTATACATATTTAAATATAAAATGACGGGATATAACCGCCATAATGATGGTCGCTCAGATACAACCGTGCGTGCTATGCAGCTCTCACTGATGCGGTGAGTGTTCAACCTGAACTATGATTTAATAGTGGTCTGCCATTACATTCCGCAGTGTGAGGACGAAGGGTTAAAACTCGAGGCCCGTTTATAAATACGGAATGGAAATTTCAAACGTCTGAAAACCCCCAGCTCTGTCACAGAGTAGGTAAGTATACAGAGATGAAACAGCCACTCATACCGCGAACTACAGTTGCAAACGCCGGTAAAATGGCGTCATTGGCCAGCAACGTGTTTGAACGCCGTTCGCCAATCAGCGTTGACAACCATACTCGCCAGCCGGCGGTTCCAGCCAATAGGGAACCTTTCGCAGCATGCCGTAGCGAATCAGACACAATGACAGTTCCCAGAGCCTCGCGCAGCCAATCAGAGAATGGATACGCCCACATCAAAGGAACCGCCACGCCATTTCGTCTCCGTGTACTTTCTACTCCATGACTCAACGATGAACTAAATCCGAGACCTTTCTCTCATCTGTCAGGCGTCCTAATCACTAGACGAAATAGGCAAACCTTGTTATTAGAAAAAGCTTGAACTATGTTCATGGACTGCATCCTATGTAATCAATCAAACAATAAAATGCAGATAACAGCCTTTTCCCCCATGAAAATACACACACAGGCACAAGAGAATTAGGAGGGGGGGGAGGAGGAATCGATTTTATGCGACTTTGATACTTACACAATTTGTTCCGAAATTCGTACCAACGAAACGACGAGCTTTATCCAGCAAAATCAAAACAAGAAACTGTATTTCTCCTAGCCACGGAATACGCAGTGGAATTTATGCAAAAATTATTTGCTGAGGTTCTGAAACGTAAAATATGCCAACTTTACACAGAACTGTATGCAACTACAGTGCCTTTTAAATCACGTTGCATTATTCTCAAGAGATATAATTTTTTTTATCATTCTTTTAAATACCTTATCACGCTTTATTTCATAGGAATACCCTGCGATAGGTAATATTTCTGATGGGTATTCATTATGTAGGATGTAGACGGTATGTTACTAACTAGGCGAGTGGATAAAAACGTAGTTGTAGGGTCTGTATTACTCATAACTAAATCAAATTTCTTAACCGGGAACGATTTGCATCTTTACAAATAGTTTGCCTTTCGTTAAGTTACGTTGATAGCTATTGTACAAAAGGCATTGCACCGTCGTCGCATGCATTCATTTTCTTAAGCATGTGTTACGTAACTATCGTTACTAGCGAACGGACCGAGCCGGCCGGCGACAACTTAGCGAGCCTTCGAACTGAACAAAAATTGGCCTTGAAATTTCCCATTTCCCAGCCGGTGAAACGAATCCCTTTCCTTGGCTGTCAGCCTGGCCTTGGGAAGCCGGTCCAAAAATCACTTCACTTCCTTGTGCGGAGAGAAAGAGTAATTTACTTTCGTGACCAGGCAAGATTCGGTCGTTTCGGGAACAAGGCATGATCTGCACGCAAAGGAGCTGGCTTGTCTGTGCGTTTTCGGCCTCGGTTAAACTTGAGCATGGAAGTAAAGATTCGTCAAGAATGGTGCCTCCTGGTTTGCATGTGCTGGTACAGTTGTCTCCTCGCGGTGGTCTTTCAGAGATTAACGAGTATTCGTAACACAAGCTGGGGCCTGAATTTTAGAACACTTAGAGTTATATATACAAGGCAGTGTTCGAGGCCATTATATCATATGGGGGCCATTATATGGAATAATAGAGTTGAGCTTGTTAGGTATAAAAGGAAACTCATTAGTGCTCAAAGGGCAGCACTGCTGGCCATCACTAAGGCATATAGGAAAGTGTTCAAGGAGTCACTTCCTGTCTTGGCTGGAGTGTTGCCAGTGTATAAGCTGGTTTGATACAGGGGCATTGTGGCGGAGAGATCACGGACTGGCAGACTATCGAAGATAGAAAAACAAGAGGTAATTGAAAAAGTTCTCCAGAAGTTGCAAGAAGAATGGGAAGCATCTGAGAAAGGGAGAGTCACATACGAGCTGTTACCGAATGTGGAAAACAGGCTTGAAATGGAATGGATCACTCTCAACCATCACAGTGTACAAATATACACTGGCCACGGAAACTTCAAGGCCAAATTTCGTAGTCTGCGGTTGGTAGAGACTCCGCTGAGCGATGCGTGTGAATTGGATGACACAATGCAGCACGTCATCACTGAGTGCTTGAAAAGGGAAGACAGAAGACAATGGCTGCAAGAGATCACAGAAAGAAAGGGCATTCACTTGAATTTGGCGAATATACTAAAATATTAAGCTCTTCACAAGATATGGAATGAGTTCACCACCAAAATTTGAAAAAGGCTGGATAATACAAGTGGCGAGAAGAGCTTTNGATAAAGGCTTCAATGTAATAAGTCGGTATATCCTTGATTGGCGAGGAGGACAGGCTTTACCGAGAAAACCAGTAGAATACCGAGTACGGCACTAAGAACATTGAATGGCCCGAAGAACAGAAGAGGAGAAAGTGCCGTGCACTGTCTACTCATCCGAGCAGCTACAGTGCGGGAGGATGGAGGGTGTGCCGGCCTTCGGGCCGTAAAACCTGTCTTCTCGCGGTATCACCGTTGATCCCCGAGATAACACGGAGAGTGACGATAGTTGTATTGTATTGGAAAGGAACGTCCCCCGGTGTTATGAAGGTTTATAAGGAGACAGTTTACAAACTAACTTATGGTCTAACTTAAATTAACACCCATGCCTTACCTAGGGCTCTAACCCAGAACCTCCCGCGTCCCAGACCGGCGGCACACCAACCGACTGCGCCACGAGAGGTCGGCGAGTGACGATAAGCAATGATGTTAATGAGTACCTCAATACAATAGGCAAGGACCGAAGAGATTCATACTAAATATCTGCAGCAGTACTCGTTTCGCATTGAGGTTGAAACAATTTGGTAAAAACCAAGCTCAGTTAGCCGACAGTGATCGAACTCAAAGTTACCCGTATGCGAGGAGAGCATGTTACCGCGCGAGCAAAACGCTCGATAGATAACAAGAAAAGGGCCCCATAACAAAAAAGGCCTACGTACAATCATTTAAAGATTACTTTTTCAAACACTTTTCAAGGGAGAAAAATATTTAAATATGAACTGCGATACGATATTAAGAATGTGTTACTGTTCACACGACCGTAGTGCCATTTTTACACATTTATAGTGCTGTAACACTGATGCTGATCCCAATCATTTTGGATGTCAACGAGTCACGGTTGTCTGCAAGTCGACCCAAAATGTTTACGTGCAGTTATAGTTCTGCAAGGAGTAGCCTTTCACCATCGAAGAGTGATTTAAAAAATTGCTACTTCTGGTTTACGACCTAATGTTATCAATGCACTGATGCTATGTACATCACGTGGCGTCGTGGACGTGTTTTAGTGGACAAGACATGATGTTTACCGATGGCTTGAGGTGTCAGGGTGTGGGTAGTATATAACATATGAAGCAAATTACGTTAAAACTGACCAGAATGGTCCTAAAACTAGCGACACAGCTGCTGCACGACAGCCAAAACTCTGCTGCCGCTGCACTGATAGAACAGAACACTGACAGCTAAGTCTGATGATCCTTTTACTACTAGCATCTCCACATTTGTACCAGCAAGGAGTAAGCGAGGAGTCTTCTGGCTACCAGAACCAGTAACATATCGAATGCTCTAGTCACTGTAAACCTATTTCATTACGGTATCAAGTCTGGCAGGTTGAATACTGGATTATGTACACTCAAGCTGTTGGAAACGAACGTCCGGAATTGCAACGTACATAAATTCATGGGAAAGGTACGTATTTACGAACTGGCTAGGCTTAGTGAGAAACCCAGGTATCGCAGTGAAACGGTTCGTATTGTGCAATAATCCTGGAGTGCCTGGAATACCCTGTGGTTGAAGCAAAACACACAGGTGCCACGGAAATCAGGTCGTATCACGGGCTGAACAGATTGGTCTATGCCAAAGGATCCTTGAGAACCTTGTTAGATGGGTTGTCACGTGGCAGACAGGATGGTGATGGTTGAAATCCCTCATGAAGGAGAAGACCTGGAGGAAAATACACATTTCGATGGACAGACCTACTCAGCAATGACACAGCTCCGGAATAGTCTTGGTAAGGCAGAAGAAAGTGGACAGCACTACCCCCACTGGATCACGGGCGTTACGAGAGACTTAGGGTTATCATAGCAATGTGAGTTGCACCAACAGAAATTGGACATGTACCAGAGTGGTGTTTGTTTTCCGGCAGACTGTTCAGTCAGCTCTCGATCCATTGCCACTATACGCCAAGAATCGTTGTTTAAGCTCAGGCTACACGCAAAACCTGCTCAACTGAAATTACAGTGATAGCTGATGATCCTGTCGATCCGTGGGGTATGCACTTTGTTCCTTAAGACAACCGGACGCCAAGAAGTGCCAGAAGTATATATAGACTGGATTCACGTCGATGTGGATGTGATACTTAACTTTGTATGCTGATTGATAGTCATTACAAACAAACGAAAAATGTCAGTATGCATTATGAAACATAACTTTTGTGTAAGTTAATTTCAAGGTTAGACTCGAGCCAAATCGAAATGGCTTGCCAGCCAGACAGGCATTTCGCCTCCAAGCACCCCAGTACACATGTGAGCCTACTTCCGCCAAAGTGTACAATTGCGTAATATCTGGCAATTCCTCGAATAAATTACACTATACACGCTACACGCCTGAACCTATATCTTATCCTAGAGGCTAAATACGACGCCAGAAGGCAACTTTCAACTTTGCAATCACATGCGGCCGTGCCACTTTCACCATAAACATCAGCTCCAGTCGACCACATTCACTAGTCAGTATAATGTGATAGTCTCCTGGCACAATACCGATAGTAACAGCTTAACACTTTCACAAATAAAAATAACTCTTGCTTTTATAGTGCTCTTCACGCCCTACCACCACTCAACTTTCAACCGTTCGGCATTGCGCTGCCAACCACAGAGAAAAAAAAATGTATATTTTCATCCTTGTCTGGTTCACAAAGCATTTTTAATTAACTGCAATGGGGTGGCTTCTTCCTATTGTTTCCCATCGCCATGCTATCATTCTTGACTAGGATGACACTGCGGGACAAAGTTGAGCCAACCTCAACTTTCCCGCACAGACTACTATATTACCCACATTTCGATGTGCGGTGTCTAAAACGACCAAAATAACTGCCATATAAGATTATGTTTTGAGGTTATGTGTGTCATTCATGTGTAAAAAAAAGTATACAAAGATTAAGGTAATGGAAAAAAAAACTGGGGGAATCTCAAAATACTTATAGAATAACTAATTTTAAAAGGAACGAAAACTCGTTTCCTGCCAGACAATGGGGAAAAAAAACTTACAATTCTGGCGATGTGTGAATCGGTCTGTATGATCTGCGAACGTGAGAATATAGCTGTGCTAAGGTATGCATTTCAGGACCAAGAGTCCTTCTGAAGTAGCCTAACTATGAAATGATCACTGTTTTTCTATACCTATTTTTAAGTATATTTTTGCCTAAATTTAACACTTCATACGTTAACCCACTCTGACACAGCATACACAACTGTTTATATTACGTACATGTAGGTAATGTTTGGTCTGTACTGCACACTGCGAAGCTCAATGGCCAATGGTCTTAGCTGTGGGTAAATGATTAGCAAATCGTCTTTCTGGTCTAAGTTATGAATGGTTCATATCACTGTATCCGAATACATAGCCTACAGCTCATTGCCTGTGACAACGTAACAAGTGTTGCTGGGACTGAAGTACAGCAGGAATCATAAAAGGCCTTGTCTGTAACACCTGAAACCGTAAATCAAAGTGGGTTTGAAAGTGTTGACTGATTACCTTACAAAGACCGTCTGAAATTAGTAGCTGTCGTATGCCTTGAATTCACGCAAAATCCGCAAGTTTCCCTACAACTGCCCCTCGTCAATCGTCACGAGGTTAAGGCCAGGGAACGTCTAAGGTCGGCGGTAGATCGTTTCCACGGAGAGCAAAACGTCAGTCACACCATCCCAAGGTCGTCGTCGCGGACTCCCTCTCCCTTCGTGTCAGCCGCGCACGACCGAGAGACACCAGCAAGTTCAAGACACTGGCAAGATCAAGGCGAGCGATCGGTCGAGGGGAACGCAGTTTGTTCCTGCGCGTGTCCCGCGATCAAGGACGGCTGACTATCGTGATGAACGCGGCATGCCGACGGCAATTTACTGTCCCGTGTCGCCTGCCTTATTCACCTTGGTTATGAACAGCTCTTTGTCTGCAAGTTCGACCCCCCGGCGCCGACTTGGAGACGAACAGCCTCCAGAAACTGAAATAAAAAACGCGTAAAAGTCATTGTCGGGAGGCCTTTGCTGGGTTTGACGATCCTATTTCACAACTGTCACAAAATAAATTGTGCCAGCATCACGGGTAGACGAGTTCTCTGAACACGTCATTATGATACTATTTCGTGCAAATGGTCTGGTAGTTAATAAAGAAACTAGAGAGGGCAGTTTTCCGGTTGAAATGTGTTCTGCAGTCAAAATATTGTACATATTTGCTCAAACCCGTGATAGAAATGTCTACTATATTCATGTTTGTTTTCTAAATGCGATTACTTCTTCGTACGCTCGAGTCTTGGAGCAGTACAGCACCAATCAGAATACAACACGAAGGAACTCTTCAGCTTCTTCAGCAAAAGCTAAACACCAAAACACAATTAAAAATTGCCATGTCTCACTCTAAGAAATTATTCGTAAAATTACCATATCAATGTATACGTTAGTGAGAAAGTGCGAATGGTAAACTCTTACATTCGTTCACGAAACAGTCAAATGCGTAGGGAACCTTGTATGGTACCGACGCTCAACATTCCCATATTTGCAGTCTGACACGCGGTATTATTTCCATGCAATGTACAGGTTAAAAACTTCCATTACAGTTTAGGAAGTTTACCAGAACATTTTTTTACAGGGATAGTTCATTGGCATTGCTACAACTCATGCATTTTTTGGCCATAATCTCAAAGTGTGCGTTTGGGTAAAAACCTACACTTTCGCTATTCAACGAGGATATTCCTGCTTCTACAGTAAGCACTGGATGCAAGTCTACAATTTAAATTATCCCATATTTACTTTTAACAATACGGTTTAGAACCCGGA
>NQII01000390.1:621411-646313 GCA_002778355.1 Clitarchus hookeri | reverse complement strand
ACGGAGAAATGTGCATAACAAAGCCGCGCGCGACAAAAGTTTTAGATCGTTAAACATTGGTGATTTCTAAAGTCTCCCACTCAATACCTTGAAAGCTACTGTGAGGGAGAAGTTTACACCAGTCCAACACAAGGCGTGTTGGAGGCGAACTCTGTCGCAAAGAGGCATACGTTTATTATTATTGTTATTTTACTTGGATCCTTGAAACCCAGCATGACGCTCGTGTGGAAAGAAGACCTGGCAGTGCCAACGTCATGATTCTATTTTACGTGCAACGAGTCGGTAAATAATACGAAATTTCGGAGTTCGCTGTACATTTCCATGCATTACCGTGCAACTTTAAGCCAGACTTTACTTATTTAACATACTCGCACGCTCACTTCATGTTCCCAGTATGTTAATCGAGGCAAAAGGAACACGGAGGAGAATGTGAAGGTCAACTATGATGCTCGTCGCCATCCACGTAAATAACTCCCGCCATGACACCGCGTTAGGGGCGCAGCGTTTCGATGCGAAACCACTAAACGTGTTCCCATTTTACCAATATTCGAGTGAGTGAGTGAGTGAAAATATTTCGGCGGCTCTTAACAGCGAGGTCTTGAGAGCTGATGAGAGTGATTGAGGTGAGTATGGAGCAGCGCCGGAATGAAGCGACGGGAGAAACGGGAGATCCCAAAAAAAAACCCCGCCAACCAGCGGTATTGTCTGGCACGATTCCCACATGCAAAAATCCAGGAGTGGCCCGGCCGGGGATTGAGCCCGGTTAGCCTTGGTGGGAGGCGAGCAGGCTAACCGCTCAGCCCCCCCCCCTCCTATCGATATTCGAAATAGAAACACACTTTAGATTAGGTACGAATAATACTCTCAATACATCATGCACATTATAAATGCTATTTACGAGCCCTTCAACATAGATAAAAACGGCTTTTCACACTGCTGCATCTCAAAGTATACTGGTCGGAAAAATGGGAACCAATTATACGGACCTGCACTGAACTTTTCTTCAGGCTTTCTAGCAATAACATGATAGGATCACAGTTTAAAGACCTATAGGTACACACACGCAGCACGGCGGAAACATTGCCTGCCAGTTCAGCGCCTTGCGCGTATGAGTGCTGGGGCACTAGGTACGCATTACAGAGTCGCTCATATCTCTCGCATGATTCTGAGCTTCACATGAGCTACCTGCAGTGCATGAGCTGAATTGTTAAGGGCGACGCAGGCATGCATATCACATAACTCATCGCCTCTACGCGCAAGGCACAATCAGTAACTTGTGTCCTACTCGCCAGTCTGCTGCCCAACCAACAGGGAACATTCAAGGCCCGTTCCCAGAGCCTCGCACACACCAATCGGACAATGGGTACGCCCACATCAAAAGAACCGCTACACCATTTTCGCCTCTATGTACTTATCTACACTGTTAGAAAGGTGTGCTTCATATCCCTGACATTTTTTAAAGATTCTATTGCGGAATATTTACAATAAGAACGATTGTGACAGAACCTGTCACTGTCATTGTATATTATTACTTTCGATAATGTTCTTGAAACGGACAAGTGGTGCATATGTGCAATGTTTATTAAACACTTATTTTAGTTAGATTACACAAGATATTGTTCAGTAATTTTGCAATTGATTTCTAAAACTTTGCACACCCGTTCGTGCCGCAGGTAGACTGGCCCCTTCAAAAAATTTAATACATACGGACGTTATATATATAATACATAAGTTTACACACACATAAACACATTTCGAAGCATATACAAGTTCAAACAGCAACAGACTCGGCGATACTTTCTTCAAACACTTCATGACCTAGTTAAGGAAATGTAATCCAATTAAAAGACAGTAGAGGTAGGGGCTTGCTAGTACAATATATTATTAAAACCGTTGGTGCATAATGCGTAGAGAGCACCATCGTCACCAGTCGGTCGCGACTGCACGCAGCCCTAACACAGAGCAGTAAGGAAGTCTTCACAGAAAAAAACTTAGTCCCATCAGGTACGATGGCCGGTACACGGAAAATGTTCGATAGGGCTTGTTGGAATTAAACCCGTCGCCTATTGATATGAGCCAGGTCTGCAAATTCAGGCTTTTCCTAAACATAAAGTAGAAGTTTTTCAATTTTTTTAATTTTCTGGGGAGGAAACTTTACAGAAAATGAGCCCAGAGCAAATTACCTATTTAAGTCAGGCAATAAATTACCTAACAAGTATGATTTTTGTTTCCATTAGTTCACACAGGCATGAAACTTTTCACCCTCCTCAAAACGTGTTAAAAATTATCAGTTTTATATTGAATATAGAAGAAAATTCCTAACTGGCGAACCTTGAAAGAAAAGGGATAACAAAAATTGTACTACAGTAAACAAATGCCCCAAGAAAAACACTAGCACGTGCGAACAGGTAATAAATACATACTGCGAATATTGTTGCATAATATTTGAGTAACTCTCACGTGGCTTAGGGACCGAAATCAGTGACGGTTCGAGCCTAGTCCATTGCATAACAGATGATTTATGAGAATCGTGTGATACTCGTGCAGTTTAGGGAGCACCAAAATCCAATAGGTAACGTCGTCTCCAGCCTTCTTTTTGTGACTGTACGGCAGAGACACAGTCACTTTAAGACACGCTCGAAAAACGGAACGAGTCAGTTGGCCAAAAAGTCATTTGGCATTAAGATTTCAGCAAGAAATGCCATTTCACAAAAATTAATTTCGCCTAAAACTTACTTGGACAAAATTCATTAGATCCAAAATTCACTTTACCTAAATTACACTTGGCTTGAAAACCACCTGACTTAAAGTCGCATGGCCTAAAATTAACTTGGCCGAAGTCAGTTGATCTGAAATTCACTTAACCTAACACATTTCGCTTACGTGACTTCACCTAAAGGTCTAAAATTGAATCGGCATAAAAGTTATATGATCTACAAGTCATTTGTCCTAAAATAGCTTCGCCTGAAATTAATTTGGCGTATCAGTCACTTGGCCAAAAATCATTTGATGCCAAATGCCGTGAAACAGAAACAAATACTGAACAAAGGTGCAGTAAAATTTTTTTCGAAATTTTCAAAAAGAAAGTACTGTGTGAAGAAGACTGTAACTTAACCTTCACGGCGTATATATACAGCAAGGAAACCACGCAAAGGACACAGATAACTTAAGAATACAGAGACAAAACATCAGTTTATACCGCGAACTACAACTGCACACGCCCGTAAAATGTTGGAACGCCGTTAGCCAATCGGTGTCAAATAACCTTGCCAGTCGCCAGACCAGCCAATAGTGAACCTTCCGCAGCATGCAGTATCGAGTCAGACCCTACGAGGCCACTCCCCAGAACCTCACGTAGCCAATCAGAGAACGGGTACGCCTAGTCAAAGGAACCGCCACGCCATTTCGTCTGTGCACTTATCAACCGAGGCCGCGGTGGTGCAGTGGTCAGACTACTCGCCTCTCGGATTTTCGTATGTGGGAAAATCGTGCCGGACGATGCCTCTGGTCGGTGGGTTTTCTCGGGGATCTCCCGTTTCCCCCGCCCTTGCATTCCGGCGCTGCTCCATACTTCACTTCAAACTCATACGCTCTCAAGACCTCGAAGTTAAGAGCGGCCCAAATCTCACTGTGAGCAAGGTGTGACTTAGAGGCAGGTAAAGACACCTTGACCCCCCCGCAGCAGAACTAGCTGCCGCCCAGGCATGCCAACAGACGGGTTCCAGCAGCCGCCTTTCCCTCGCCGGACCGTCCGTCCTTGGCCGCTCCTCGCCGCGGCGGCACATCTGCGGTGTAGGGTCGTGACGACGACCGCTGCTTGTCCGTGACTCGGGTAATAGTCGCTGATGACCGACTGCCGTCATTAGGCTGCAATGCTAGCTGGCTCCGCGACACACTCCTTCCTCCGTCCACGGCTAGCAGCAGCATTCCAGACACCGCACATTCTTGCGCCAGTTACTGCCTCGCAAGCTTCCATGCACCACAACAGTCTGGATGACGTACCATGCACGATATAGCCTATTCGCAGTATCCTCACCCTTTTTTAAATCAAACCTTTGAAAAATCTCCCCATGTGCGACGTGTTTGGTTGTTTCCTAAATATGTCACGCATCACAAGCGTTTTATACTTCAGTTCATCATGAAAGTGTCTTATTTGTGGTTAAATTGAAATTTTGTCGGTACATTATAATATTTCGTTTATAATGAGAATTAATAAAAGTAGGAAAAAAATAAGTGTGTTGGTAATATCTAATAAAAAATAGTAATAATGCAAAATATTATTAAACTGAGCGCTCACTAATGGGGTGAGTTGTCCCTTTGGTGTGATTTTCTAGACTATGTTAAGCTTTGTTTGCATGAGGCGCAGGAACAGCCTGAAAGTAACCGTGAATGGATTAAATACTTACATCACCGCGTGAGTAGTTCTTTTTCGCAGCGGGGCTCGCGACACCATCTCTCATTCCTCAAGTACAATTTTTATTCACAAAAGTGTACACATTCTGTTGCGCTTAAGCACATTCGGTTGGTCGAGAAATTATTCCAATGACGACTCGATAAGAAACTACGGCTAAAAAAAAACCAATTCAATCGCATGGAAAATCCACCCCACGTGTCGCTCCGATCGGAAACGAATCGCGACCCCTCCAATGCGAGTCCGACATCTACCATATAACAAATACGGGCGGTATTTACCCGGACGTATTCCCGCTTCGCTACTTTCAGCTAAAAAACCATTTATTATTCGACGTAAAATAACGCACTGAAGGTTTTAAAATTATAATGGCATAAAAGGAGAAAGCGTTTTCCGATATGAGTTTTTGTTATTCTTCTAAAAAATCTCAACATCCTAAGAAGTGCTGTATTTCATACCATTGTCAGACTGAAAACCCAAAACGATTAATTGAATTCTCACTTGAGAAGTCATAATGACTCATTTATGTCAAAACTGTGACCTAATAATAAAAAAGCAATCGAAGTTATACCAGATGTAAATACGCACACATTAAACTGTAAGTACGCATGGAAGCCGAATTACAAAAATTTTTCTAGCAGGTACAATAATAATGAGTATAAAATAGATACCCGTTGATTGTCATGTTGCCATTGTTAGGCTCGTAAATTTATTTAAGTATGCTAATATCGGCTAGTTACATATGAGGAAAACAAGAAAAACTACATTCACAGAAAGAACAATTATCACAGAAAAAAAAAATTAAGGAGAAACCATTCTGAATTTGGTGGTGATCCACTGATTTAGTCCAGGGGTATACAAACCGAAGTATGCGTGGGGACAAGAAACTTTCACACTAACAAATCAGGAATGAAAATACTGTAAATAGTGAATAATTTAGTATATATGGGATTTTATTATTATGTCGTTCTGTAGTAACAGACTTCACAAAAATATAGAGGAATAAAATCCGAGAATATCTAGACTAGTGAAGTGTTATGTTGATTAAATTCGGAAACGAAACTATTCTTATTATTTTTTTTTTTTTTTAAGAAATTTTGGAGCGCGGCTTTAGTTGCGCTCATACAGTATCAGTCTGTTTTTCCCACACCGACGTAATCCAAGGCAGATTTTCCTAAGAAAACAGTTGGGCGCCAAACTGCGGGCGTGGTGCTGAAGTCGTCGAGCCGATGCTGAGTCTGGCGTCCAGCACGGTGTTCCTGAGCGTGTCCGACGATACGTACTGTTGCTGGTACCCACATCAGACAAATAACGACTTGCCAGCTGCCGAATCAAAAAGCCATTTCCTTTCTGCCTCCTGCTCGATACCGGAAACTAGAAGTCGCAAGCGCGCGTCCTTCGAAACATACAAGAAGATATGTCGGATTACCTACTTCTACTTAACATGACCAAAACACATGCCGTGGACACGAAACGGTAGCGATACTGGAGTTCCGGGGTCGTGAGAAGGGAAATTAATCACAAGCTTTGATGTGCATATTGCCACGTTCCCTCTCCCGCTTTCCACTCAAAACACTTCCTAAATGCTATTTTCCCAGGTTAGAATAGTTTAAACGCAGCAACCCTCAGTACTACTACGTGTCTTGACGTGCAGTATTGTGCTCCAGAATCACGTTTTCATCTCTACTTATATGTTTTTCTATGGCTTGTCTGGGGAAATTATAGAAGTGTCAGTAACATATTTATTTGTTTCTAATGTTAATGTTTGATGTCTATACTTACCTTCATTGAGTTTAAGTAAGGTTGTGTTAAGTTACAGCAATTATATTAATTATAAAATACATCTCTTTAATAACATTCTTGAATATGTAAATAAACACACGGCTGTGCTTGTGTGAGCTGTGGGCTTCGAATACTAGGCGTTCGGAGGCATTCGGGACGACGCAATCCAGGAACCGCTATATTTTTTCGAGTGTGAGATAATATACAATTCCAGCAGTAAATATGATTCAGTGCATGCGCAATTGTCTCTCAGTAGCCACCGCGAGGCCTTAAAGTCTGTAGTTCTAGTTTTTTGCCAGCTACGGTTTATGTCGGAATTAAGTTAATTTATTATTATTTTTAAGTAAACCATTACGCATAGGCCCTAATCCCAAATTTTTTTGGTCTTGACCATTTTGTGTTACTTCTTTCGCGTAATTACAGTTTCGGCCAGGATTGCGGTAGCCGTTTGATATACGGCGTTCGCCGTTTACTAAGAACTTCTGAAATCAACCTTTGAAAAATGTCACTGCTCTCACCCTGCATATATTTTTAACGGGAGGGTCATTCCATCCCATTTCTCACACCTGCTGGCATAACTATCTCTGAATCTCATGAAACTTGGTGAGTTAGCGGCAGGTGTGTAGTAAAGTACATTTGCTAAGTTACAGCCCCCAGTGAGTGATACGTTTTGTGCAGCAGGATTGCCAACTTGTGGAAAATGTGAAATTTCTCCCATGCAATGCCGAGGAAAAACATTAATAACTTTCCTTGTATTTGAGTTAGAATCCCGACATAGGGCTTAATTGAAAGATGAAGAAGTGGTTTTTACGATAAAAATAAGTTTCCAAAGTTTTAGTTAAGTTTTTGGTTCAAGGTCATGTCATGTAAGATTTGACCTTAAAAATTTTGAAAAGCGTATTTTTAAAATTTCGAAGAAAAAAATTGTATGATGTAGTGTGTTTTGGCTGTAAACGACATAAGTTTCATTTTGGAATGGTCTTGGGATAAACATCTGTACTGTTCTTAATATGGTGTACTACACAAAAATACTATTTTGAAATTAACGGAAAATACAAAATTGGGTACGATTGCTAATAATTGTGAGTAATACATGCATTGAACACTGACTGTATTCTTGGATATAAATCATTTACTAATTACCATTACTGCAGGTTACCGTGACTTCCTTTTCCTTAGTTGGTCCTCAGAAGTCTTGGTCTCGAAGGCTGTCAAAACGTATGTCCTTCCAGTTGCAGTTCTTGGATATACAGTAGTGAGTACATACATCTTCAATGGGAATGTTCATAATGTCTGGATGCTGGAGATATGCATACGATGGGGAGGGACCTTGTGGATGCAGGAAACTATTATGAACTTCACGAGAACTTTCAGATACATTCAGCACACACCCTAACCACCACCCACAAATCCTCTAACTTCATCCACTGAGAATGTACTTTTTGTACATGAGTGAGTTTCGCGTACGGTTTAATTGGAAAACCTCTTGACGATAATTTCCTGAGGCGTCACAGGTAGGAGGCATGAAGCTTCTGTGTTCCAGGTATTGGTTTAGCTTTTGTACACCTTTCAGACAACATCACTTCATTCGTGACCTCTTCCTGAGTTATGCAAGCTACTTACAGCCTTTCAAACAGTTGTCTTGGGGTTATAACTTGGTCCGTGTAGGGACGTTGCAAACTTGATCTGGTTGCCAGCCGCTTCAATGTTCCCCCTTGACCATCACATGTATTCCTGCCATGGGAAGTAGTAAAAAAGTGCCACTCAGCTCGAACTCCAAAATCATCTACATGATGCATCAAATTTAAGAAGTTACTCTTATTCTTACATTGAGCAGCACAGCCAACAGAGACATAATATATTTAAGATAATGTGACTCTTTCTTTCAAAAATGGAACAAGGTGTTTCAGAAAAGTGTGTACTGTGATGGTATCATTGTTGGAGACAATCAGAAATTATTATCGGGTTTGTAGGAATAATTTCCCCTGTTGATACATCACGGTAGTATATAGCAAAGGGATGATCTGTATGTATGTAGCCTGTGCAGTGTTCATCTTGCAGAATGAAAGAATAATTTTCTGCAAATTCACGTAGAACAACTACCTCACCAATTCCCAAATTATCTTTCAGATCCTTTAGGCGATTCCCTTGTTGACATGCGGGCACTCTGCACACTCATGAAAAAAAAACATTTAACACGTGGTGGATTACACATAATTCTAGCCACATAATGGTGAAACGTTAACAGATTGTGTCCTTCCATTTGTTTGGTCAGATTGCATTCATCTATTGAAAACTTCATATTTCGGTGTGTTGCACAGACTCATACAGTATGTGTCCCACTTGATCCTGCCAGAAGAACGTGTTTAGGACGTAGAGATGCAAACTTGGAGAAACCTACTTTTACATCTGGATACTCCTGTTTAAACAGGGCATATGCCTCGGTCAGATTGTTTAGTAGAAGCCTCTTTTGTTTGTGTTGTTTGGTATAACCAGTTCGAAGTGTTACGAAGTCCTTCTTTCCAAGCATAATTCTGCTTACACTGTCATCTGTATAAAACTTTTGAACAGCATCAACAACATTGTGGTCTAGATTTCTCCCAGGTTTTAGATTTGGTGATGTCATTATTCCGTTTTACCTCACTAACTTCTTTGATGTTCGTATCATGTAGTTTGTTGCAGTTGGGAATTCCTTCTGTATTCGGCTAACACTCCAGTCTTTTGGTAAAATAGCCAAAATTTGTACTTTCATACTTCTTTCTGTGCAGTCTTCAAACTTTTCCAATAATTTTTCATGGCAACTTTTCTTCTGTATCACTGCTTCTTCTGATACTGGGATTTTAAATATTGTTTCTTGGACTGCAGAAGATATTTGTATTAGTTTCTTTCTTCCTATTTTGCCGTTCTCATTTTTCTCTTTTTTATGGGTCATTGTCCTATACTTGTTAGACTGTCATTTACTGCATGTAAAGCCACATCCCTGCTTGATTCCTCTTCATCGCTGTTGATTGACCTTTCCACTTCACTACCCACTTGCTCACGTGTAACACTTTTACTTGCCATTGATGAGATTTGTTTCCAACATGCATCACATATCTTCTGTCCAGTCTGCAGTTGTGGTTCTTTCTGTATCATCCACTGGAGGACATTTCTCAAATGTTTTCTGTTCATTAATGGCACTGAATATTAAATGGCTTACAACACAGTGTATTTGTGTAATTCTTCTCCATAGCTGCAGAGTAAAAAAAGCTTAGCAATCATCCATAAAGGAGAAAACTTTAAAAAATTCACAGTAGATGTATTTCACTGCTGTCAGTGGCAAAGCTGAACTTAGACTGAAGAGAATTGGCTTGTCTGAACTTGCTCAGGGCACATTTGGTGCAAAAGTGGCTCAAGTTCACTGCACCNGGTTACAACACAGTGTATTTGTGCAATTCTTCTCCATAGCTGCAGAGTAAAAAAAGCTTAGCAATCATCCATAAAGGAGAAAACTTAAAAAAATTCACAGTAGATGTATTTCACTGCTGTCAGTGGCAAAGCTGAACTAGACTGAAGAGAATTGGCTTGTCTGAACTTGCTCAGGGCACATTTGGTGCAAAAGTGGCTCAAGTTCACTGCACCCCTAGCCAGTAATCCAGTTGTAGCTCCTGATCNCCCCTAGCCAGTAATCCAGTTGTAGCTCCTGATCCCAGGGCCATTCCAAAATGAATCTTATGTTACTTACAACCACAAATACACTACATCACATGCAATTTTTTCTTTCAAAATTTTCAAAAATATACTTTTCAAAATCTTTAAGGTCAAAAGTTACATGAACTAAAAACTTAACTAAAACTTTAGAAATTTATTTTCATCGTAAAGACTACTTTTTCAGCTTTAAATTAAGCACTACATCAAGATTGTAGCTTAAATACAAGGAAAGTTACTAATGCTTTACCTCGGCCTTGGATGGCTAAAATTTCACATTTTCCACAAGTTGGCAACTTTGCTGCAAAAATGTATCACTCACTGGAGGCCGTAACTTAGCGAATGTATTTCACTACACACCTGCTGCTAACTCGCGAAATTTCATAAAGCTCAAAGATGGTGATGCTAAAAGTTTTTTTCTTTGATTTGGTATGGAATAGCCCGGGAACACTGGCTGGCACAAGCCCAGTAAAGTTGGTAACGAAAGGAAGGAAAGCAGTTCCTTGCCTTAACGTTGTATTAGAAGTGTTAAGGTAAATATAAAATATCTCTTTAGCTTTACGTTCTTTTAATGCATAAAGGTCTAAGAATTGGCATATTTGTAAAGTTTTTTCCTTTGTAATAATTACACAGATTCACTTAACCGGCAATGTTAATTTCGCACGTGGTGGAAGAATACACCACGTGCANCGACGGGGTTGTTTCTTTGAGAAACCAGCGCGCGAACTGGTTTCGCCCGGGACCATCGCCACACACACAGTCAAGGCCGAAAAGGGGGCGGGGGGCAGTTGGCGCCAATGCATAACTAATTTCGCGAATGTTCTCCTCGAAATTTTAAGCGGCGGCCTGTAACTTTTTCTTGGGCGTCCAAACAATCCCGTGCCACGAGAGTATACAGAGACTAAATGGCGTAGTCTCCTGACTGGCTGCGCGAGGCTTTTGGTACGGGCATCGAGTCTGATTGGCTACTGCATGTTGCGAAAGATATCCTATTGGCTAGGCCGCCGGCTGGCGTGTGTAGTTGGAGTTCGTGCTACAAGCGGCTATTTCACCTATGTATTCTTATTTACTCTGTGCCCAAGTTTTAATACATGGTTTTAGAAGGAAAAAAAAAGTCTTATTGGTTTTTCCACTTTGTCAACAAATATAACATTTTCTAGTCAAAACAAATAATTTTACCATCGAAAAAAATAAACGTAGACTAGACTTTATATCAAATATTCCTCTCATCAAAACTTCGTTTGGTTAGAAACGCACACTTGTTTTTATTTTTTTCTGTTATTCACAATAAACATTTTATTAAATAAATTGTAGTTTCTAAACTGAATTGACAAATTACTCTACAACTTTTATTTTTACTTACTAACTCTTCGTTAAAGCCCACAGTTATTATCTTAAATTTTACAGGTCTATGGTATCAGAAAAAAAAACACAATTACGGGCAACATATTACAGAACTATGCACGATATTTTAAAATAATCCTTTGCAGCCTGGCCTTCATCCTTCTTGCAATGGCGAACGTAACGCATAACTGGAACTCCAGCAACGAACAAGCCATAGTAGTCAGTGCGAATACTAAACGGAATTCCTGCTAAATTAATTTAAAAATAAGTCGTTACGAATACAAATATTATGCACCGAATGTTTTTTAAAACTTCCGAATGTGAGGGCATTCCTGGAAAAGCATTACCGACATAGACACAGCAAAAGGAGGAATTTTCGGGAGAAACTACAGTGGTGAAAAAATTATGTTAAGAGGTATCGTGATATAAATTTAATGCTGAAAAGAAACTGTAATGATAACAGACCTGACTGTAACATGTGCCTCACTACAAGCTCATCCCCTTTATAAAAATCACTGGACTTCCCCACAAGACTTTTCTGAACAGAGTCTGATCAATATTTTAAGCATCTATCTGGCTACTGTGTCTGAACACAATAATACAAAGTTGATTTTTCAAAAACAAAAGACTTATGAGACTAAAATATTATGGATCCTGGTTCACTCCTACTCCCAAAGTAAAAACTTTCAGTTAAAAATGTTTGCTACCAAACGTCTGCAGTGTTAATGGATTCGTATTTTTCATCACGGAAAAAATTTAAAGTGAACAGCTGGAAAGGTATTATAAGCTATCGTTGCGGCGTTATTACAAGCGAGAAGAAATTGTCAACTTTTAAATCTCGAGCCCGAGCCCGAGCAAGGTTTGCTTTGGTCGTATGTAAAAAAAAATATCACATGAAGCGACATAAAAGCAAACTAGTTAAATATTTTTGTTTTCCCTCCTGACAGTGTAACATCACAGTAACGTTTTGTTTTCCTTTAATGTACACAAGGATATTACCTCGCAACAGTCAATAAACACCCACAGGTGAAACACACTTGTCTTTGTTAATAACATGACATCCCTAATTTCCTGCTGGGAAGGGAGGGGTGTAGACAAAGGGGTGCGGGTTCAACATAGAAAAAAAATTAATATTACTAGTTATCTGTAAATTGAGAAATTAGGCAGATAAAACGGTAGAATAATACAGTAAAAATAAGTAAAATAAAAATACAGGTGTCTACATCTACTGTTGTCATTCAACTGAAAAAAAATTTTTAAGCCACAGACAGCCTCATCAATTAAGGACCTTCCTCCCTGATAAATTCCTGCATACGCCAATGTTTACAGATGGCCGATGTCAAATTACGTCACTATTCACAAATTTTCTGTTTCTTCTTAGGCAGTTTCTGACATTTTGCAAATAACTTAAATTCCCCATTTTCAATTGCGCCCCTCTCCTTAATAATTTCATAAGGTCACAGAACATACTATGTTCACTACCACATTTTCCATAACGAATCGTCTCACAAAGTTTGTATCTGGAGTTCAGGACCAACCTGTATATAAACAGTTATGTTCTTTAATATTTATTTGAAAAATGAAAGTTTTAACATGATTTTTATATATTATAATATATTATAATAAAATATAGTATAAAATATTTAGTCTGTCTTTCTCTCAGGATTACATAACTAATTCAACGAGTTTTCACTATAATACACAAATTTGGTATTATCTGTGTTACAGATAATTTATATTTATCTACATTTCAGTTAGTAAATTAATTGATTAAATATGATGCTATTGTAAAGAATTAATGTTGTTATAGTTGTTACATATTATTTTCCAGTGTTTCCATTATATTTTGACGTTTGCGCGCGATAGAGGTTTATGTAAGTTGCAGTAGTCTCCTTTTACCGTCGTCTAAAGACAAAGTTTTGGATATATCGGTAGACAACGTTCAAAAAGGTTTACAAACTTCTGACATATACGGTCATATTGACGTGGACCGTGACGTCAGCTCCTATCAGCATTTGCGTGTCCTCGGGCACGTCCCCAGATAATGCCAATTGTAGACGCGACTTTGTAATTCTACAAAAAAAAAAAAAAAAAAAAGCCTGAACATAATAAAGTGTGTACTTACATTTGACACATAATATTTTGAAATAAAAAAATTGTTGTGCGCGTCTAAACACAACAGGAGGCAGCAGTAGTTGCAACACGTGAATTTTCGTAATTGGAACTCATTTCAATCGAAAGAGCACCCCCAAAAACTATAGGAATATGCTATGATTATTGGTCAGTCTGGCCAAATCAAGACGCAAGAAAAGGAAAACAAAATAATGAGTTCGTGGAAGCAATATTCAGTGAATTTAAAACCTCATTTCTCGCAAACTATTTATCAGATTGAAATGATCGACATATCGTTGGATTCCCTTTACAATTATCTATAAAATAACATGTAACTGGAACGGATTAAGATAATAATTCGAAAGAAATATCGGAAATAAGCCAAAATTAATTAAAGAATCATCTCTCTCTCATAAAAAAAAACTGCTAATACCACACTCACCAAACTAATTTCAATCGAAAGCGCACCCCTGAAAACTGTAGGAAAATGGTATCTTTACTGGCAAGTCTGGCCAAATTAAGACACCAAAAAAGAAAACTAAATATTGAGTTCCAGGAATTGGCATTGTCTGTGAAATTAAAACCCTTATTTCTCGCATACCTTTTATCCGATTTTATGATCGACATACCATTGCATTCCCCTTTAAATTCTCTAAAATATGATTTGATATGTGATTTGTGATATTAACCATTGGCCAGTTGGTTTTCTCGAAGGTCTTCCTTTACAACAACCCTTACAATTCATGTCCGCTCCATCTTACGGTGTCATTCCACGTCGTATTCTGGGATAGCCGGCACGCACAGCTACTAATACAGAAGCCCATTTTTTTGGCGAGTATATTCCGTTCACGTTAACTTCACACTTTCACCTACTCTGCCGTTAACGATGCCTGCTCAGCACAGAGCGGGCTGTGTGTTCGTGGTCAGGCCACAGAGCACTAATGAATACAGAGGCGAAACAGCCGCAAATACCGCTAACTCCAGCCGCACACGCCGGCAAAAATGGCGTCACTTGCCATAAAAAATTTTGAACGCCGTTTGCCAATCAGTGCCTGGTAACCTACTCGCCGGCCGGCAGCTTAGCCAATGTGTACATCCACATCACAGGATCAGCCACGCTATTTTATCTCTTTGTATAATCCATTCACGGTTACTTCAAACTTTTCTGAAGCCATGCTTAAGTTCTACTTACAGGATATTCTTCCGTCTCATGCGAATAAAGCTTCACCAAGTTAAGATTAATTCTACTACAGGTTGGGAAGATCATTGTTAAAAGGTTGGCAATGGAAAAATTTCACCAATAGGTAAGCGCTATAGTGTCAGCAAGGCACAAGATTATCTCAAAAAAAAAAATAACAGGATAATTGTAATAATCATAAATAAAATATAACATAACTTCGTAAATAAGTAAAATATTTTTCTTTTATAATTCACGTAGGTTATAATTTTAATTGAAAGCTTTATACTTTTTGTAACACTGCGCACCCAGCGGCGGAAATTTTTCCTATGTCAGACTCTCCCATGATAAATCACGTTCTGTTCCCAACCCGAGTAGAATTAACCTTAACCAAGTCTAGCAAAATTACAGCAACGGGACAGCGCACAGTATTCGTGCGCACTCAGTGTAATAATAATTTGCATAATTACTATTTCTTACTGCGCATTGCCAGCACAACTGTTTTCTCACTGTGTTAAATAATATAAATTATAAATTAAATATTATAATTCATAAGTAAAATATAAATAACATTTCAATTTAACCCAAAAATAAGGTACTTTAATGTTAACACGAGTACAAAACGCTGACGATACATAACTTAATTCAGAAATAACTAAACACGTTAGCGTATATATGGTGCGATTTTTCAAAGGTTTGTATCGGAAAGTGTGAAGAAAGGCTATATGCTGCGTGGGCAGGTGGTATATGAAGTGGGCAGTGACAGGCTGCAAGGGCGCGGTGCAGGAAGCACAGAGGGTAGGCCGGTGTCGCTGACGTGCCGTGGAGAGAGAGAGAGAGAGAGAGAGAGAGAGGAATGAGAGTCGCCGGGGTGTCTTGGGGCGGCGAAGCAACATGGCCGGCGCCCCTTGGAGACGGCGAGAGGGGCTGGGCGCGCGATGCACGAGGGACCAGAGCCATGCACCACGGAGGGGAGAAGTACACTCCGCGCCCGCTGCAACCTGCCGCCCTCACTTCGCGTTCATTCATCGCACACCGCTCAAGCCACACACAGCGGGCAGAAACTATGGTTTTTCACGTGTAAAGTCTGTTCACGATAAAGTGAGCACTTTTGAAATCAAACTTTGAAAAAAATGTCACTGTCCCTCCCTGCATACATTTTAATGGCCACGATGAACAGTATGCGCCCAGTAAAGTTGGCGACAACGAAGGGAAAGTAGTTCCTTACTTAAACGTTGAATTAGAAGTGTTACGGAAATATTTATAGATACTGATCATATTACTTTTGCTTTCTGAATTTTTTAATGCGTCTAAGTGCAATAATTAGCCCATTTGTAGAATACTTACTTTTCCAATAATTTCGCAGTTTCACTTGACCGACGTATGAATAAAGTGACCAGGCTCTTGGCAATGTTAGTTTTAAATGTGGTGGAAAAATACGCAATGGACATGTAAGTAGATCTTGAGCCGGGCTTTCAAAAGCGCTCAGTTTACAGTGAACAGCCTTCTGTTTGGTTGTAGGGTGTCTGCGACCACGCTGTTTTGTTCGTTATTTTTAACATCAAGATTCCAAAATAAGCGATGGATAACAAACTCGAAGCTGTCATGTTTCACCTCAGTTTTACAAATTCCATCGTAGTACGAATTTTTACTAAAAAATGTTATGCTTCCGAAAGTACTTTATATTTTAGTGCTAGTTATCGGCTAATTTCCCAACTACATCTATTTAATACAAGTGTTGAATACAGTGAACGTTTACATCCATGTGTTTATTTATAAAAGGGCCGCGGTGGCTGAGCGGTTAGCCTGCTCGCCTCCCACGAAGGCGAACCGGATTCAATCCCCGGCCGGGACAATCCCGGATTTTCGCATGTGGGAATCGTGCCGGACAACGCTGGGTGGCGGGTTTTCTCGGGGATCTCCCGTTACTCCACCCTTTATTTCCGGCGCTGCTCCATACTAACCTCAATCACCCTCAACGGCTCTCAAGACCTCACTGTTAAGAGCCGCCTAAATCTCTTCACTCTTCACTTTATTGATAAATACATGCATTGAACTTTTCTACAAGATTACACGAATGCAAGTTGATGATCCAAGACATTTGTGGTACAAAATATGTGAACCAGCTGACTTCTGAGAAATATAGGCGAAGTCTGATCTTTCTGCGAGCAGAAATTTCGATGTGAAGCTCAGCTTCCCGGCATGGCTTGTGCGGAAAACGAGGACGGCTTCTGATTGGCTGTTATAGTTTCCCGCTCTATCTGTTCAACCAGGTATCACATGCACTCCGACTCCAGTTTGCGGGTTTCGCACAGCACGGTTACGCACTCACGGAAAAATTTCTTATTTTACATTTGTATGAAATACTTTTCAATTGTAAACATTGCAGGCAGTTCACGGTTAACTGAGCACTTTTGGAAACAACCTTTGAGAAATATCACTGCTCCTGTATGCATGTGTTTTAGCGGGTACACTAACTGACATGCTACCAGTAAAGTTGGTAACAACGGAAGGAAAGTAGTTCCATGTTTTTACGTTGAGTTAAAAGTGTTTGGTAAACATATGTAAATACTGAAATGATTTCTTCTTTACTCTGCTTTTTAAATACATATAGGTGTAAGAATAAGCAAATTTGTAAAATATTTACTTTCCTAACAATTTCACAGTTCCACTTGAATGGCGCACGAATAAAGCGACTAGACTCATGGTAATGTAAATGTTACATATGGTGGAAGAATATAAAATGTGCATACACGTAGATCTTAAGCAGGGCTTCAAAAGTGCTTAATTTATTGTGAACAGTATAAACTTATAAGTACTATTTTCTCTCATACGAGAATTTTATAGTGCATATTTCTTCTATACGGGCATTTGGAAATGACAATTTTACTGTTTTGGTGACGTGCAAATAATAAAATACACTCCTTTAACAAAATGAGATAATTCCGATTGAAATAAGATGACATGAATTACTTTAACAAGTCTTTAACATCATGCTATGAAACGTTTCCGCAATTTTTAAAAACTGCTCAAAATAAGAAAATATTTGCAAATATTTTATTTGTAGCAGTCAACGATTTTTCCTAAAATAAATTTTACTAAGCGCACCTTAAAATAAATTGAGACCGGACGTTTCAACCGCTCTTGTGAAATTTTATGTGCATTTTTTCGTTTATTTCATTTGTAGTTGCAAAAAAACACGCCAAAAAACATAACAATTATGATTTTGACATGCTGTGATGCAAAAACTATGCGATCTGAAATACATTTCGAGGCGGATTAGAGGCATGGGTCAAAGCAAGTTCAGTGCCACCTTGCATTCAGTCAGTAAGTAAATGCTTAGCCGTTTTCTAAACACCGGACGATGTACACTAGGATCTCGGAGTGGCAATTTGTGATTTGCCAACCAGATAACAGTAACGTCACCATTTCATGTGGCTCAGCTGGCAGGCAACGTACAAAACCTATACAAACGTGCTACACAAAGGCAGCGTTTTATGTTTTAATGTACAAATTATAATTATGTCATAACAATCGACTAACACCCACAGGTAACATACTTTCGTTGGATAATAACATGGCATCCGCTAATTCTCCAATGACGGGCGATGGTATTACCCACAAAACTCTCTAAGTTGGCAGACATCAATCAGGTTAAGAATATTTAAGAATTTTTTGTATCATCTCACGTAGTTCCTTAAATTCTGCAAGTAACATATTCTAATTTCGTATTAAGGATTCAACCTACACTAAAAAAAAAAATACTTTGTGGTGGCCACAAAGAGTTTGTTGGTACACACCCTGCCAAATTTGTTTGTGGTGAAGACAGAATTTTTTTTGTCATCACTAAATTTTTGTGGACACTAAAAATTAATTTCGTGGCGTCTAGCAAAAAAAANAGAATTTTTTTTGTCATCACTAAATTTTTGTGGACACTAAAAATTAATTTCGTGGCGTCTAGCAAAAAAAAAAAAAAAAAAAATAAAAAAAAAAACCTGTGTTTGCCACAAAAAAGTTTGACAGGATGAATACCTACGAAACACTTTGTAGCTACAACAATTTTTTTTTCTTCAGTGGACCTGCAGCTATTTTGCGAATTCGAGGTCTCGAAACGCGTGAGCTCTAAGGCCGACCTTGCTCACCTAACCATTTGCCTCATCGCCTTTACACGCAAGGCGCTCAACTGGCTTGCAAGTCTATTCGTTGGTGACTCTCCTGAGCACGACTCTAGGCGGTCATCCTATTTATTTACAGCTCGCTAATAAAGATAAAGGTATAATGCATGTCTAAAGATAACTCTGAACTTTCTGTATGGGAAATTTAGCTCCTCAAACTGACTCTGAAAACATTCGTTTTAGCCATTTTCTTAACCAAAAACATAATCCTTGGAGCTGAAATGAGAGCTTGAAACTCGTCTTTGGGCACGAAATGTTTCTTAACTGCTTCGTTGCGTAGATACTACTACCAAATATCCAACCATTTTTTAATCACGTGAGTTAGTATAAGATGTTTGGGCGACCCTTAACATCGAGGTCGTGAGAGCCGGTGAGGGTGGAGCGAGGTCTGGAGCAGCGCCGGAATGCAAGGGCGGGGGAAACGGGATATCCCCAAGAAAACCCGCCGACCAGCGGTATCGTCCGACACGATTCCCACATGCGAAAATCCGGGGACGACCCCGCCGGGAATCGAACCCGGTTCGCCTTGGGTGGGAGGCGAGTAATCTAACCACTGTGCGACCGCGGCCCCTTGAATCACGTGTTTTCTACAAAAACTCTGCAACTCATAGGTCGTATTATGTTTTTAACTTCATTTTCAATGACGCATCATCTCACATAGTTTGTACCTGAGGTTCAGGAGAAGCCTTTATTCTGTGCGCGTCATGTAGGAGGATCACTATCTTCTCTAACACCGTCTGGCAAGTTCTTCTCTTGGCACTGATTAGCGGATGACTTCACTGCCATATTTCTGGCAAGTGAGGTGCGTATAGAGTTCGGGATACAAGCAGCGCATTCTCTGCAGTATAATTGTTTATTCCGTGGTTACGAGGCGTCTGACCTCCGTACATGGCCAAAACACGGCACCCGCGACGCCAGAATTCCCGACAGAAGCCAAAAAAGGAAGTGGAATTTGACGAACAGCCAAGACTCCACTGGTAGCCAATCAGATAACGTGTTACACGTCTCCGCGCAACTACCTTCCACGGGAAANCGAACAGCCAAGACTCCACTGGTAGCCAATCAGATAACGTGTTACACGTCTCCGCGCAACTACCTTCCACGGGAAAGGGCTTTAATTGACACGCAACTTCCAGCGGCCTTTTAACCAAGTATTTATCCAACTGCCAAGCACTTAATTCTCCGGACTAAGTTGCTAGTGGAGAAGCTGCCTGGTACATTTAACAAGGCATTGGTAAACCGGTTATTAGTACAGTGTTTACAATCNAGTTGCTAGTGGAGAAGCTGCCTGGTACATTTAACAAGGCATTGGTAAACCGGTTATTAGTACAGTGTTTACAATCACTGAGGTAATGGATTGGCGGGTAGAGAACACACGCTGAAAAACGACGCTCGCTGTATATCACCATTATCCGAGTAATTCCGATTTGAATATTTAAAAGATAAGAAACACTCTTCAGATACACATGTTTTGAGAACAATAGTAAACCAAAACGGAACCAACATTTCCCAGATATTGCCAGTAATCCTTTAAATCAGAAAGGCATTTTCGGAACAACAATAAGCTGGTGACCTGGTGAGCCCAATGGTTAAACCACGCGTCAACCAAGTTTAAATATTCTTCACGACTACGTTTATAAAAGGATGCGCACTTTACGTAGGGCACTATTTGACGTTACCGATTTCGCTAATTCTAAGGCTTACCACAGACGTAGGGAAATGTGCATGGAACTAAGAAAATCTACTTAGAATATCAGACAGCCCCACACCGTCACAATATCAGAGCGATCAACTTCGTCAAAAACATACCACATCAGCAGGTAAGCGATATAAGTTTAGTGAATTTAATTTTCAGTCTCGTTGATGACTTAAAAACACCACTTACAGGTAACAGTTTAAGGTATACCATAGCTGGCCAAAGTTTAACTGAACACTTTTCGAAGTCCTTACTTTCCGCTAATGTAAAAATTTAACCTGTCGAGAAACTAATGGTTAATATGTATGTTCTGATCACGTGACATTGTGATATCGCTTGGTTACTATAGCATCAGTTCTTCCTTCAGAGTACAACAAAAAATAAATTAATATAGTCCATTCTCGGTTACTTCCATATTTTCTGAAGCGCTGATAAAGTTCTACTTCCAGGATATTCCTCCGCCCCATACAAACAAAGCTTAACCGAGTCCAGAAAATTACCCAAAGGGACAACGCACTGCTCTCGTGCGCACTCAGTGTAATAATATTTAGCATAAGAAAAATTTCTTACTAGGTATTACCAACAAACCTATATTCTCTCCGGTTTTATTCATATTAACTACAAATGCACTATTATAGTTTATAGATAAGATGTACGAGGTGGGTTCAAAAAATAAGGTGACTTGTTATTTTGTGAATTTGTCTCGATAAATATTTATGTATTNAAGATGTACGAGGTGGGTTCAAAAAATAAGGTGACTTGTTATTTTGTGAATTTGTCTCGATAAATATTTATGTATTTATCAATATCTATTTTGTCCCCTTCAAAGTAATCCCCTTCAGATATAATACACTTGTGCCAGCGCTTTTTGCCAATCCTCGAAACACTTATGATATGCGCATTTTGGTATGGCATTGAAGTCTCCCAGGTCTTTATCTCCTCAATGGTGGCAAACCTCCATCCTTTCATAGGTCTCTTCAGTTTTGGGAACAGGAATAAGTCGCAGGGGGCCACGTCCGGTGAATACGGTGGCTGAGGCATAATTACGGTGTTGTTAATACAGATTCTTTGAGCCATTGTTTGCGATAGCAAAAAATCGCCAAGCACACCAAAACACGTCTAAGGAAATATAGACAGTGTTTGTTTGAAACAATGCAAAATGGCTGATAATGTCAACATATGTTGGGGACATGTGTGCTAACATAACAATAAAAACAATCGATAATCGAATGCACGTAGCCATCGAAATTTGCAAAGTCACCTTATTTTTTTAGCACACCTCGTATGTGAATGTTATATTTAACTAAAAATAAAATACTTACATGTTGACGGAATTATAACACGCTTGTGATACATGACACATCTAGGAAACAACCAAACACGTCATATATGAGGTGATTTTTCAAATGTTCGATTCAAAAAGTGTGAAGAACCGCGAATAGACTATACAACTAGCCAGCGACTTAAATAAAAAAAACTATTTTAGTAAGGCATTGAGGTGATTCGCTGCCATCTATCTTTAAATAATCAGGCGAGTGTTTGGGTTAAAATATAACAACTAGGCACGGATTTCTTTTTCCAAAAGCGAATTTCCATACTGTTCTAAGTACGTTACAAACTAGATGAGTCTCACGCTACCTTATACTTGGGTTGTTTCTAGTCTGTTCTTAATTATATACGTTTAGTTTTCCATTTTTGTGTCATTTTGAGTGCCGAAAACCTTTCCTGTGCCTGAAGAGTAACGCTGCAGTGAAATATTTAATAGCCAGGTAGCAAAAACAGAAAATATTTATGAAGGTTCGTATAGAGTTTTACAGTTTTCTTAGGATCGAGTGAACCGAATATATTAGTCTTAAGCAAATGAATATGCACAACTCCTAAATTACGCCGAGAGAAAAAAAATCAAGTTTTAACCTTGCATTCAACCATTAACCTGTGATAGTAATGTCATTCTAGCAATGGAACATACAAAAATAAAACCAATAACGCTTGCGGATATATAAACTGTATATATATATATATATATATATATATATATATATACACACACACACACACACATCACTACTGTTGAACTTTGCTGATACGATTGAGAACAAAAGTTGAAAAACTTTTTGAATTTAATCGTTTATTGTTTTTAGTTTGTCTGTTCATCACTCCAGGCAGCGTACCTGCCATTTTCCATTACCATCAGACATTTTTGATTATATTAAATGCCAGGAACAAAAACAAAGTTTGCAGCCATTTTGAAACAAAGCCCGCAGACATTTTAATTGCATACGGTAGTTTTTAAACTATAACTTAATCTGAAAATTCAAATGGTGGGTAGGCATTAAAATTGGAACACAGTTCACCTACTATAATTGTAAAATTAAATGCGGAGCCACCTCAGTTTAATTTTTGCGTATGTAATGAATAATAACGTGTCAAGGTTGTCTGGGTAAATACCCCTAGAACTCAAATATTATTTTTCTGCAATTATTTATAAACATTTGTTTTGTAAAATTATTACAATTTGTATTGCTACCCACTACTGGCCAATCAGTTTTCTGTGTACTGAAGCTTATTTTTAAATTAAAAAATATGTAATAATATATGTTGTTACGGCAGTTTCCTACCACAGCACCTTACCTGTTTCATCCTATGTCAATTAAAAAAAAAAATGGGTGCGTGTACTTATGTACGCGCGTTGGAAGTTATACTTATTAGGCGTGACTAAAATAAAATTTTATTAAGTATGTTACCATTTCACGCTTACATTCATTCAGATCTTATCCCATATCACAATTGAATTCAAACTATATAAATGAAATATTTTCCAATTTGCTTATTACGTGAACTGATTTTCTGTCGGTTTTAAATATAACCACGTGCTATGTTGTGTACGTTGCGTTTGTATGTAGCTAGACGATACGCGCATGNTTCTGTCGGTTTTAAATATAACCACGTGCTATGTTGTGTACGTTGCGTTTGTATGTAGCTAGACGATACGCGCATGAGCGTTGGGTTGTATCCCTACCACTTACATTGTCGAATTTCGTTACACTGTGCGCGCGGAACTTCCGTTGCAAACTAAACTTTTACCCTCAACGCGCCAAAAGAAATATAACTTTAAAAAAACTATAACCTATAAATGCAGATATCACATTTGAATAAGCAGCCAGCTCATCAAGTAGGCATGAAAAAAGGTTAAGAGNCTATAACCTATAAATGCAGATATCACATTTGAATAAGCAGCCAGCTCATCAAGTAGGCATGAAAAAAGGTTAAGAGTGTTGATTTTCATCGAAATAGTGTTTTGTCACACTCCTCAGGCCTGTAAAATGCTGTATCTAGCCTACTGACCGGGATAGTGCTTCAACGAGCAATACGATGAACATTTTGTGCGAAGAATAAAATCATTCCCCCAGGTTTATATAATTAAGGTGAACTAAGCATTCATTTTAAGCTCGACTGCTAAAATCGAGTTAAAAAAGCAAATATGATTGTATTAATGCATCTTATTTAACAACACAAATTTGTTGAAAAATAACAAATGAAAAAAANAAAAAAGCAAATATGATTGTATTAATGCATCTTATTTAACAACACAAATTTGTTGAAAAATAACAAATGAAAAAAATATATAAGGGAAAGGAATACGTTCTGATAATTTCATCTATATTTAAAAACGACTTACCACACTTATGTGACGTAAACAGTAAGTTCTCGAAATTGAACAATAGTTAACAGCTATTTTTATATTGCAAATTATAAATGAAATATAAAGAAAAATCCAATTTAACCAAAAATAAGGCACTATGTTAACATAAGTATAAAACGCTTGTGATACAGGACATATTTAGGAATAACNCAATTTAACCAAAAATAAGGCACTATGTTAACATAAGTATAAAACGCTTGTGATACAGGACATATTTAGGAATAACCAAGCGCGTCATACATGAGGTGATTTTCCAAAGGCTCGATTCAAAAAGTGTGAAGAAACCGCTAATAGACTATACAAGGATTTATTTTAATCATGTTAGGAAATAAACGACGTTTGTTATGGGAGAGTTTGGCATAGGGAAAATTTCTGCAACTAGGTGCGAAATGTTCCAAAATGTAGCCTTACTTTCAGTTAAAATTGTAATATACATGATCGATAAAAGCAGAAGATTTTAAGTAGTTACTCAGTTATTTTATATTTGATTTACGATTGTTGCAATCATCCGGGGTTTTTTAACGTAGGAAATAGAGAAAAATCAGGGGGACACATGCGACACTAGCGCTTACCTAGTGGCGAAAATTTTAGTTGCCAAACTGAAAGCATTGAGCTTCCCAACCCTGATTAGAATAAACCTTAAAGTATAGAGGGATGTGTTTGAGAGGAGTGCCGGAGAGAGACCGGAGCTCAGTTTATCGGACCCGGTGCTGTACCGGCAAGTCATCTCCGGGCAGGAAGGGGGGGAAGAGCACACAACACACAGCTCCCTGCCTGCCAGCGAGGGGAGCCGGCTAGGGGGAGTGCGTCTCCAC
>NQII01000390.1:591068-605304 GCA_002778355.1 Clitarchus hookeri | reverse complement strand
CTTGTGTCTCTGTTGAGAGAAGGAGAACAACGGCGAGTACGAGGGATTCAATGCCGCTAGCTGTCTACTCGAGCGCGTGCACACTTCTACAGCAACTTCTACAGACACCCGCCCATGCGGAGGCATCAACACGACAACGCGAGCTGGACAACACTGTGCCACCCCCGCAGTTTATGGTCACCACGACGCCAGACACCCACAGCCGAGCGTTTTATTTTATCCTGGAGAGGAGAAAGGGGTGAGTACACTCTAAATTCGAATCACTGGAAAGTGACTGTTTTGCATTCGAATCCAACCACTTTAATAAGTGAAAATGGCTCCACTTAGAATAAGTGGGAAAACACCGATTGCTTCGTAGCGAAAAAAATTCACTGAATGAACAGGTGAATACTTCATCCAATCAGCTGCTAAAATCCAATGTTTCCTTTNACTGAATGAACAGGTGAATACTTCATCCAATCAGCTGCTAAAATCCAATGTTTCCTTTTATTTTGTTGCCATATACGTGAAAGATTTGGCTGGTTCAAGTAAATATTTCTATACAATTTTGATTATTATAAACATGTTAACTCGACCGGGTTTCGAACCCACGACCTCTAGTCCTGGAGCTCTGCACCTGTGCTTCATCGGCTTCTGTGATGATTCCTAAATGTGTCAAACGTGTACAGCATGGCGTTTGGGTAGATACATATTTTCACGTTTTACAGCTTTTGTTTTTTTGTTTTCTGTGGAAATGATTTAGTACATATTGTTTTCTCCACCGTAAGGCATCAAATAAACCACTAACAAACACTGTTACTTTCATGATTGTCAGAAAAATTGACAAACAAACTCTAGANGTAAGGCATCAAATAAACCACTAACAAACACTGTTACTTTCATGATTGTCAGAAAAATTGACAAACAAACTCTAGAAGTGATACACGTGGTGTAACTTATCCATCCGTAAAAAATCAAACCAACCACTGAAAAAGAGCAAAGAATCAGTGGGAAATGTCACTGAATCAATAAGGAAAACGGGCTTTTTTTTNCAAACCAACCACTGAAAAAGAGCAAAGAATCAGTGGGAAATGTCACTGAATCAATAAGGAAAACGGGCTTTTTTTTCACTAATTAGTCTGTGAAAATTAACTGAAGTGACTGTTGAATAGGTCGGATGCTGTTAACTGATTCANCTTTTTTTTCACTAATTAGTCTGTGAAAATTAACTGAAGTGACTGTTGAATAGGTCGGATGCTGTTAACTGATTCAAACAGTAAAATTCTCACTGATTCAGATTTAGAGTGTAAGAGAAGGATGGGAGAGAACATCGCGACCTTGTGTAGTTCACATGTTTTCAGGCTGCATACTTGGCTTAGTCGAGTAGTACGTCAAGGGGTTAGAAGGCTCTGAGACACGCTCACTTGATAAGCGGACCTGCACATACTATTCGGTGGAAACCCAGAAGAAACAAGGCAGTAGCGCCGGGCTGCAGTCAAAGATGGCGGAGCCGAGGGCCGGCCGCCGTCGGACATGTCGCGGGTTGAATCACGGACGTCATCTACCACCGCTCGTCGAGGAAATACATCAGCGAGAGTGCGCACGCCTTCGCAAGGAGGCGACTTTCCTTCGACCTTCACGGGGCCCGCGCGAGCGTGGACGCCGACAGCCGAAGCGGGTTTGTAGCCTACCCCTTCCCATGACGTTCTGCTCGATCCCCTCTCCTACTTCCTTCCCCGCCCTATCCCCTCTTCCTCATCCAGGCCTTTTCCTCTTTTCTGCAGCTAGGCGAGTGTCGGCCACGAGAGGATCCAACCGTTTGCAAAAGGAGCATTTTGCCACACAACGCCTTGTGTACACACACACACACACACACACACACACACACGTAATACCATCGATATGCCCGTGGACGCTGTGGTGTGTGGCTGCATACACTCGGGGAATCACGGGGCCGCGGTGGTGTAGTGGTTAGACTACTCGCCCCCCACCTAGGCGAACAGAGTTCGATTTCTGGAAGGGGCGCTCCCCGGATTTTCGCGCGTGGGAATCGTGTCGGACGATGCCGCTGGTCGGCAGGTTTTCTCGAGGATCTCCCCCTCCCCCCTTTTTTTATTCCGACGCTGCTCCATACTCACCTCAAATACCCTCATCGATTCCCACAGAGCCACCCAAATCTCTTCATCCAGTACAAATATGATGGTGTTAAGAGTATAATATAACCAATCAATTTGTAAAATGAGCCCGATAGCAGAACGCACTTGTACGTGTAAGAAACAAAACTGTGTTATCTAGAGAACAAACACAGGGCCTAACGCTGGGTTCACAATTACAAGCATAACACTATCCGTAGAACATAGCTCATGCGCGAAGTAATTGAGCGCTATAATTTCGAGCCTACTGATTCAAAACTGCGCGTAACAGGTTGTGTACACGAGAAGTCCTGACAATGGATAAAAGGAACGGTTATATGAAATTTCTTATGCAGGCACATGGGGCAACAGTCAAACACAGCAGAGTAGAAAATGTTCGACGAAGTTGTTTACTTAAAATGGAGAAACGCAGTCGTGCTGCTGAAACTGATATAAATTGAAAGGGAAGAATAGGCGACAAGTACTAGCAGAAATTTTTAAAAGGCAGCAATATTTTTACGATCGCAAAAGCAAAAATTTTGAAGAAAAACCAAAATGCTAACTCTTTTAAATCGCTACCCATTTTCAACACAATATCACACTAAATGTGTTACTAAAATCCATTTTATGTATTCAAAAAAAGTTATTTAACCAACACTCAACACTGCTAACTGACGTCACGTTCGTACGTGTGAATGTTTCATAGTTATGTCCTATGCTCTGTGCCTATGGTTTTTTCTTAAGTTGCGACTCCTCCATAATTCGCGAGTTGCTCGGAACTGTCTGGTTCATGTCTGTGGCAGGACAGGTAGTGGCACGGGCAAGATGGCGGCGAGGCGAACAAACGCGCAGTCTCGGCTGGCTACGCGCGTGCTCGGTTCCACCAAAGTTGTTCCCGGCAGTGCACACACGCCGACCTTGGCCGACTATTAGGACCGCGGTGTCCAGTCCAAGGACCCTGCCGCGCCCCGCCCTTCCCACTCTTTCTCCTTGCGACGCAGGACGCGCATCCTCCCGCAAAGAACGAGAAACAAGTCCTGCCAACTGTCCGTCAAGACGGCGCTCACACAGCGGGAGTTGACTGCTGTCCCTTTATCTTCTTGGCCACCCTGGCGCCACGTGGCTTCAGGACAATGCGCGACCGCATGCGGCACACATCGTCCGAAGGTTCCTGGATGACCACCATGTCACGCTGTTTCAGTGGCCTGCGCGTTCACCGTCGAAAACGTGTGGTCCAAGGTCGAACGACTGGCCTGCCACGGGAGACCCAGGCGTACAAACATCACGTAAGCAGTATTCTAACCTCAAATCCTATCTACGTTGTTTGTGATACCGCTATTGGCAGAAAAGCATTTCAGTGCTAGAACACGGCGAGAGGTCACTGCACAGCCGGCACTCGTACTCCAAATTCATTTGTTTTAGCTGCGATTATATGAACACTTTTGAAATCAACTTTTGAAAAAAAAAAATGCCCCTGTTCGTAACTGCATATATTTTAACGGACACACTGCTCGGCATGCACCCAGTGTGGTTGGTAACGAAGGAGGGAAGGTTTTTCCATGTTTTGTAATCAGTTTCAGTCACGCCGCCCCTGGGCTGCATACTCTGTTTAGTATTTAAGGAAACTATAGACCCAAACAGGGCAATACTACTGTACACATATATGCATATACTCTATAATAAATGTAAATAGTTCTTTCTGCAAGTGTGCATGTTATCTTTGTTTAGTTATCGTACTTTCATTCGTATTTGCTAATCACCTAGAATTAGATGTTTCCATGTTTTTCCTGTTAAAATTGTTCATATCTTGTTCTTTTAATAAATTAGCGTCTAAGTAGTAATTATTTCATTGTAAGTTTGAAAGAGCATTAGCTGGAGCGAGCTTATTTTTATGCCAAAGCTGGTGCACCTAAGCACTGATTTTTGGATGGTCTGAATTAATAAATTCGACCAAAAAATCAACTTTGAGCGATTATACACCAAACATTACAGGTTTACAATATTATTTCTAACATGGGGCGAATAGTTATCGTGACCAAAGGCGAAATAAGTTGGAATAAAAAAACAGAGCGTTATATTTATATAAAGTGTGATCCCAAACGACAAACGATACGCGAAATACCGAGTACCAGTCAAAATGTCATAAGTTTCTGCAAATTCTATGCTGTCTATGTGCTAGCTCTAGAAATAACCGGTTCAACACCCGTATGTTGTAATCAACGAATCAACATGGCGATCGCTTCTTCTAGTAGCATTTAATTTCAGCCCGCTTTGGTTTTTAGAAGTTTTATTTTCTGGCGTAGAGCGCTAACCTCCAAGGTGGACTGGACCTCATTCCAATCTGTTTCAATCCGGTTTTCGTGTATTAGAATATCGAAGAAAAAAATATTTAATTTGGATCATCGGAGGTATCTGTGGCACATTTATTTACTTCTACAGTGTCCTACAAGTAATTTTGACTGCAAAGTCGCATTAAACGCAATCGTACGATTCCGAATCTGACACTATGTCACTATAATCTGTAAGTGTCAGTGTTTTACTTTATTAGCATCTAAAAACATGATATAAAAAGAGACGTAGTCACATTACTGAACCTTTTTTAATAGCCCTAATAAA
Source organism: Clitarchus hookeri (assembly GCA_002778355.1). Lineage (NCBI taxonomy): Eukaryota > Metazoa > Arthropoda > Insecta > Phasmatodea > Phasmatidae > Clitarchus > Clitarchus hookeri. The sequence continues at coordinate 600,577 of NQII01000390.1, read as the reverse complement.
ATACAATGTCTGATTCCGATCACGCCGATGTTTAACATTTTGCACTGTGTANGAAAAAAAAATGCCCCTGTTCGTAACTGCATATATTTTAACGGACACACTGCTCGGCATGCACCCAGTGTGGTTGGTAACGAAGGAGGGAAGGTTTTTCCATGTTTTGTAATCAGTTTCAGTCACGCCGCCCCTGGGCTGCATACTCTGTTTAGTATTTAAGGAAACTATAGACCCAAACAGGGCAATACTACTGTACACATATATGCATATACTCTATAATAAATGTAAATAGTTCTTTCTNCTATAGACCCAAACAGGGCAATACTACTGTACACATATATGCATATACTCTATAATAAATGTAAATAGTTCTTTCTACAAGTGTGCATGTTATCTTTGTTTAGTTATCGTACTTTCATTCGTATTTGCTGATCACCTAGAATTAGATGTTTCCATGTTTTTCCTGTTAAAATTGTTCATATCTTGTTCTTTTAATAAATTAGGGTCTAAGTAGTAATTATTTCACTGTAAGTTTGAAAGAGCATTAGCTGGAGCGAGCTTATTTTTATGCCAAAGCTGGTGCACCTAAGCACTGATTTTTGGATGGTCTGAATTAATAAATTCGACCAAAAAATCAACTTTGAGCGATTATACACCAAGCATTACAGGTTTACAATATTATTTCTAACATGGGGCGAATAGTTATCGTGACCAAAGGCGAAATAAGTTGGAATAAAAAAACAGAGCGTTATATTTATATAAAGTGTGATCCCAAACGACAAACGATACGCGAAATACCGAGTACCAGTCAAAATGTCACAAGTTTCTGCAAATTCTATGCTGTCTATGTGCTAGCTCTAGAAATAACCGGTTCAACACCCGTATGCTGTAATCAACGAATCAACATGGCGATCGCTTCTTCTAGTAGCATTTAATTTCAACCCGCTTTGGTTTTTAGAAGTTTTATTTTCTGGCGTAGAGCGCTAACCTCCAAGGTGGACTGGACCTCATTCCAATCTGTTTCAATCCGGTTTTCGTGTATTAGAATTTCGAAGAAAAAAATATTTAATTTGGATCATCGGAGGTATCTGTGGCACATTTATTTACTTCTACAGTGTCCTACAAGTAATTTTGACTGCAAAGTCGCATTAAACGCAATCGTACGATTCCGAATTTGACACAATGTCACTATAATCTGTAAGTGTCAGTGTTTTACTTTATTAGCATCTAAAAACATGTTGATATAAAAAGAGACGTAGTCACATTACTGGACCTTTTTTAATAGCCCTAATAAAATACAATGTCTGATTCCGATCACGCCGATGTTTAACATTTTGCACTGTGTANGACCTTTTTTAATAGCCCTAATAAAATACAATGTCTGATTCCGATCACGCCGATGTTTAACATTTTGCACTGTGTACATATGTACTGTTTTTCTAAACAAACTAGAATTGCGCCTCTTTACCTTATATCCGCTAATATAGGAATTAGATTACTGTTAATAGGCCATTCACGATAAAGTGAGCACTTTTGAAAATCCTCTCATTTGCAATAAGAACCAATAAATATATTTTATTTTAGCCTCAGAAATTAACTTCCGAGTGCGGTGAAATATACACATTGTGTTTATTACTTACATTGCAATATTTATTTAAAAAGGTGGTTANTTAACTTCCGAGTGCGGTGAAATATACACATTGTGTTTATTACTTACATTGCAATATTTATTTAAAAAGGTGGTTAGAGTATAAAACGTTTTTCAGATTTAAACAATAATTCAATAGCTGTCGTCGTCATTAAGATATGACTTTGTGCTATANGAGTATAAAACGTTTTTCAGATTTAAACAATAATTCAATAGCTGTCGTCGTCATTAAGATATGACTTTGTGCTATATAAAGCAGCCCGCATTACTTTTAACCTCATGATTATTATGGTCACGGTGGAGGCATCCTTCATACTTTTTTTCGGCTTTATCAACAAATCGTTTCAAGTAGCGGCCACGGGGAGCGGCCAACGCTATGAAACTACGACAAGACTGGCCAAGTACGAAAGTTAGTACGAAAGCCAGCCATACGGTGCGATAAATGGCGTGTCGGCAGCCTTAGCAACTCACGTAACTCTGAACAAGCTTTTGTGGGATATGTTACCCTGTTTTTACGGCCATAAGGCGACATACGATCACTCCTGGGGTTCCAGATACGAATCCGGGGTGGCAATGGTGTGTGTGCAGCTTTGTTTATTTATTTACTGGTAAGCCGTTTGCAACAGTATAAGCAATCAGTAATTGTATGCACGCAACTGCACACACAAATAAAATCCTAAGCAGCAAGAGTAAAAGTATCAAGCATGAGTGAAGAGTGAAGAGATTTGGGCGGATCTTAAAAGCGAGGTCTTGAGAGCCGATGAGGGTGATTGCGATGAGTATGGAGCGGCTTCGGAATGAAAGGGCGGGGGAAACGGGAGATCCCCGAGAAAACCCGCCGACCTACGGCAAGTCCGGCACGATTCCCACGTGCGAAAATCCGGTGACCTGGTCGGGGTTGAACCCGGTTCGCCTTGGTGGGAGGCGAGCAGGCTAACCGCTCAGCAACCGCGGCCCCTCAAGCGGAAGCAATTCACTCAGAANGTTCGCCTTGGTGGGAGGCGAGCAGGCTAACCGCTCAGCAACCGCGGCCCCTCAAGCGGAAGCAATTCACTCAGAAAAGAAGGCAACTATTTACAACCCCACGGTTGCAAGTTGCACGACGAAAATACTGCACCCTAATCCAGCACCTTGTGAGTAAAGGCGAAGGAATTCTTGATCCGCGTGTCAACATAGCCCTTAACGTTCTTCTGGTTATGTCCCGCACACGTAAAATAGCTACAAGTATGTAAGCGCTTATTAGACAGGCAAAATGGATATCATTAACAGTTCAAAACTTTAAATAAATAAATAAAAGGGCACAAAACCTTTTAAAAAAACCTAACGTCAGTGACAATCTTTTTACGTGTAGAATACAAGGTTATAGAGGATGCGCTTCGTATGTGCTAGAAACCGACTGTCCCAGTGAAAAGTTGCATTTATAAATCAGAATAATGGCCGCAGATGAGTCGCAAACACAATCTGCTTGCTATTCATAAATCAACGGCCCCATCAATCTCTTATGCTGCTGTCGTTGGCGACCGAACATATCGATTTGAAAAGAACGCACTGCGGTCGGGGCCAGTCGTTTGCTTCCCTGAAACGTCGTTTTTCAACGCTCGGGCACAATGCTGTTTATTCTGTCAGACATTTGTTTACTGTCGAATTATTTTCTGTTAAAATTCTTAATGGGATGAATTCGGGCTGCGAATTTAAGGTTCGAGTCCAGAATATGTATTGGGGCTAGGTTTATGTAGTGGTTAGACTCTTCCCCTCCCACCTAGTCCATTCGGGTTCGATTCCCGGCGGGGTCTCTCCAGGATTTTCGCATGTGGGAATCGTGCCGGACGATGCCGCTGGTCGGCAGGTTTTCCCTGGGATCTCTTGTTTCCCCTGCCCTTTCATTCCGGCGTTGCTCTAGACTCACCTCGCTTCACCCTCATCGGCTCTCAAGACCTCGATGTTAAGAGCCGCGCAAATTTCTTCACTCGCTCATTCATTCAGTCACTTCAGGGTAAGTAAATCAACGTGTATGTATTTTTAGATTTAATAAATAGCNCTTCACTCGCTCATTCATTCAGTCACTTCAGGGTAAGTAAATCAACGTGTATGTATTTTTAGATTTAATAAATAGCCTATAAGTTTAAGTTAGTGTAGTACGTAAGCCATCCTCCAAATAGTTTCCAGGCAGAAAGCGGAGACGTCAAATAAGAGTCATAATAAAAAAAATTTGCCAATGGCCACGCATAGAGCGTTCGTTTCATTCCAATCGTCGGCTATTCTGCAATGAGACAGTGCGGAATTGCAATTTGAGAGGCGGTGCTCGCAACACTTCAAGATACCGGAAGAATGCTCAGACCTCAATGAACGAGTCACCGCAGTTGGACGGATCGAAGTGTCAGCTACGTCAAGGCATACGTTCCACACATCTGCATAAGGCGTATATCACCTGCATAAGGCGTATATCACCTGCATAAGGCGTATATCACGCCACGACCGGACCTTCGCCATTTCCATCGCCATCAGGACCAGCATAGGCATACACGTTCAAAAACACCTGATACGAGAGTTGTTTGCATGGAGTTATTGGTTAATCGAGTTCATCAGGCATATCCCAGGCGTGCAAAGGATGAGACTCGTGGACGCCGTGAAAAATTCACACCAACCACACGAGGCGGACCGACGACACGTAGCGAACAGTCAATGAGCGAAGAGATTTGGGCGGCTCTTACAATCGAGGTCTTGAGAGCCGACGAGGATGAAGCTAGGGAGGATGCAGAAGCGCCGGAATGCGAGGGCGGGGAAACGGGAGATCCTCAAGAATACCCGCCTACCAAAGGCATCGTCCGCCACGACACCCACATACGAAAATCCGGTGGCGACCCAGCCGGGAATCGAACCCAGATCACCTTGGTGGGAGGTGAGTAACCTAACCACTACACCACGGCGGCCACTCCGGACATCATGATTTCAGTTTTCCTAGGTTCCCCGGAATTACTCCACGCGGATGAAGAAGTGTTTTTTTTTTCAATACAGGCTACGGCCGATTCCTTCCCCGCTCATGATTGGTTATCTCTAATGACCTCAGCCGTGGACGAGGCGTTGGAGCGTCACGCCTGATTGGAAATAATGTATGCGTCTGGAGCAGTGGCGGGGAATCTTATTCGTGTGGCGGCCAAATCCAGATCTCAGGTGCGAGCTGCGGGCCACACCATTAATTTTCATTGTCGAGTGAGTTGTCTGGTCCGCAATAATCGTGTCCTGGGAAAATCGTTTACCTTTACGTTTTACGCCTTGATTGGTCCCATACCAATACTGGNATAATCGTGTCCTGGGAAAATCGTTTACCTTTACGTTTTACGCCTTGATTGGTCCCATACCAATACTGGGAAGAGTAATTTCCGAGTCCAAGTCATATGTAAGAATGGTTTTCACTGTAAATTCACAAAAAAAATATTTTAACTGACGCAGGTACAGTATTGCCACATCTTAAAACAATTCCAGAACAGCAGTATCGTGAATTAACTACTCTCAAAAGTCTTTGCTCAGTAAAAGTGTTTGTGATCAGTACAGATACACGNGACAGCAGTATCGTGAATTAACTACTCTCAAAAGTCTTTGCTCAGTAAAAGTGTTTGTGATCAGTACAGATACACGTCTCGAGGGTCACCGTGGGCCTCTTCATCTATCTTCGTGGACCCATTTCCAGTGTTATTTTGCAAAGCTGCGGCGAGCCACTTACGTCAAGATCGTGGGCTGTGATTGGCCTGCAAGCCGCAGTTTTCCCTCTGGTGGTTTAGAGCGTGGGNGGGGGGGGGGGGTTAATGACGACACTGAAACGACGTGCAGTGTTTCCGTCGTGCTGGGTGTAACATGCGGGCCATGAAGCACAGAATTCATCATTTCACTGGTATTAACCCCTTCAGTCACAGATGAATAACTATACAATTTTTAACGTTGCAAAGTACAAAATGTTTGTCTGGAACTATACAAGTATCAGCATAACGCTCTGCAACACGTCGAAACCAATAAAAGTTTGCCCGTGTTTGATTGGTGTTATTGCCAGCAGTTGTTTACGAGACTATGTAATACGGCCTCAACAACGAATCATGTCTCCCACAAAGTGAGGGACTTGCTGTACTGGATGTTGTTTGCTGTTGTGTACGTTAAATCCACTTGCTGTGCAACTCCCTTAGGACACTGAGCCTGAAGGGCTACGTGTCTGGTATATTTTGAGATACATCAGTTTAAAATGGTCGTCCATGGTTATGCTATAGTGCTCCGAAATGGTTTTTTTTAATGAGCGTGATACCTCTAAAGTATCCATCCACCCACGCCTGTAGTGCGTTCTTTACGCAGGTGAATAGAAATTATTATAGCACGTTTGATAGCTTTATTNTCCATCCACCCACGCCTGTAGTGCGTTCTTTACGCAGGTGAATAGAAATTATTATAGCACGTTTGATAGCTTTATTTAAAAAAACGCGGATTCCAAATACGAATATTTGTTTTCCGGGAAAAGATTCCGCGGCTAACTGTTCAACAAAAAACTTTAGCTCATATCCAATGTCGTGATTGGATTACTTCAACTGTTCTGCCAGCGAATTACAGACGTTCAATTCCGAAGTAGCTTAGTTCTGATTGGCCCAGACATGTAATAAAATGTCTCACAAAGACAACGCACCCAGTAAACAAAGAAAGGTTACAAGTGAGTGGGTAGAAATTTGGGCGCCTCGTAACAGCGAGGTCATGAGAGTCTATGAGAATATGAAGCAGCTCCAGAATGAAGAAGCAGCGGAAACGGAAGATCCNTTAACAGCGAGGTCATGAGAGTCTATGAGAATATGAAGCAGCTCCAGAATGAAGAAGCAGCGGAAACGGAAGATCCCCGAGAAAATCTGCCGGCCAGCGGTATCTTACGGCACGATTCCCACATGCGAAAATCCGGGAATGACGCGGCCAACCGCGCAGCCATACAGTAGTTAGAAAAGTGTTCGGTTTGCACGCGACGTGCTTGCGCATGTTTCGTTGGAGCTGTCTGTACGACCTTGGAATCGCGTTGTCAAACAAGAAAGGATTGTCCATAAGGCCCACCCCCCCTTCCCGAACATAAAGCGTGTGTGTATTCTCAGGTTTTCGCTTGAGTTTGTCGGGCGGTAGCGCAGGCAGGTAGGCGGGTCCCCTTGCACACACACTACGCCACCCCGTTTCCAGCCTGTAATGCGGGTCAGCCTAAGCGGCGAGTTCGCAGGCGCCCCGGCGACAATCTCTCGTGACGGGAAGTGGCGCGGCGAAACATCACGATAAAACAATGGCGGGCGGCGGCTTGGTACCATCTAGGCGGAAGTCAGAGATACGGACAAGAGATTTCGCGTGACGCGCTTTTCCCGCTTAAATTATCCAGGCCACAGTAAGCACATTTTTTAAAATCAAACCTTTGAAAAATCACCCCATGTATGACGTGTTTGGTTGTTTACTAAAAATGTCGCTTATTACAAGCGTTTTATAATTGTGTTACCTAAAAAAAAGCCCTATTTTTAGTTAAATTAAACTTTACCTGCATTCGATTTATAATATATAATATTTAATTTATAATTAATACGAATAAACATAGGGAAGAAATATGCGTGTTGGCAATACCCAGAAGGAAATAGTTCATATACAAAATATTATACAAAATATTACACAAGAGTATGCGCGAATTCGGTACGTTGTTCCTTTGGTGTAAATTTTCTAGACTCGATTAAGCTTAGTTTGTATGAGGCGGAGGAATATCCTGGAAGTAGAACTTTAGCAGGGCTCCTGAAACAAACCTTTGAAAAAACAACCCATGAATTATATATGAAGTGTTTGGTTACTTCCTAAATATGTCGTACATAACCAACGTGTTGTACTCATGTTAACATAAAAACACCTTATTTTTGGTTACATTGAACTTTTACTTGCATTTTATTTGTACAATATTTCATTTATAACTTATATAAATAAAGACAGAGAGAAAATAGTAGTGTTGGTAATGCCAAGTAAGAAATAGTCCTTATGCAAAATATGATTACACTGAGTGCGCACGAATGCGGTGCGTTGGTCCTATGGCGTAATTTTCTAATCTTTGTGTACACGAGGGAGAGGAATATCCTGGAAGTTGAACTTGAGCAGGGTTTCAGAAAAGTTGGAAGTAATCGCGAATGGACTATACAACTGCATCGCCACACTTTCCGCAAGCTCTGCTCAGTGTTCATCTTTACTTGCCGTGTTTAAAAATGAGCGCTGCATGCATGCCTTGTTAAAGCGACATCGTAAAGCTCATATAAGAATAAACACAGGGAATAAAACAAAATAGAAACCAAATTCATTGGCAACCAATTTCAATATTTCACAGAACCAGATGTCCTGATTCGCAGCTAACATTCATTTATGTACTCCACTCGAGGCTTACTTAGTCCATTCATAGTTACTTCAATCTTTTCTGAAGCCCTGCTTAAGTTCTTCTTTCAGGGTATTCCTCCACTTCATGCGAACAAATCTTAGCAAGTATATAAAATTACACCAGAGGTACAACGCACAGCATTCGTGAGCACCGGGTTTAATAACNTGCTCAGTGTTCATCTTTACTTGCCGTGTTTAAAAATGAGCGCTGCATGCATGCCTTGTTAAAGCGACATCGTAAAACTCATATAAGAATAAACACAGGGAATAAAACAAAATAGAAACCAAATTCATTGGCAACCAATTTCAATATTTCACAGAACCAGATGTCCTGATTCGCAGCTAACATTAATTTATGTACTCCACTCGAGGCTTACTTAGTCCATTCATAGTTACTTCAATCTTTTCTGAAGCCCTGCTTAAGTTCTTCTTTCAGGGTATTCCTCCACTTCATGCAAACAAATCTTAGCAAGTATATAAAATTACACCAGAGGTACAACGCACAGCATTCGTGAGCACCGGGTTTAATAACNGAACAAATCTTAGCAAGTATATAAAATTACACCAGAGGTACAACGCACAGCATTCGTGAGCACCGGGTTTAATAACATTTTGCATAAGGCTTATTTCCTTACTAGGCATTTCAACATATCTATTTTCTCGCCGTTTTTATTCGTATAATTATGAATTACCTATTATAATTTTTTAAATAAAATAAAAGTGAAAGTTCAATTTAACTAAAAATGCAGTATTTTTATGTTAACACAAGTATAAAACGCTTTTGATACATGTCATATTTAGGAAACTACCAAACACGTCACACATGGGGTGATTTCTCAAAGGTATTATTCAAAAANGCTAAAAATACAAGTAGTACTAACTACAGCAAAATCCGAATATATTTATTTATGCACATGCCGGTGTTCTAAATACACGCTTAGACACGCCATTTTTTTTATAAAGTGCCTTGATTTCTAGAAAACTTTGAAAATACGTTTCACCCGGCTCATAGAGGGTGAAATTAAGAGAACGAGGAGACAACATTTCAACTATTTTTGATTAAAATGTGTTAGGAACGTTTTAATATTTCATAGTACTGCATGCTCCCGCATCAATTTAACTTAATTTTTGTAAGAAGTGTGTGTATACAACGACGTTCAGTCTTAGAGAACTAGAGTGCCGTTGAGGGGTACGGATTAAGAGTACCACTACAATTCTGTTTCTGAGAAATACAGTGCTTAATTACTTACTCAATAAATTAAATCTAATTAATTAGTATTCAATTATCACGAAATAATCTAATTGATTGAACTTCCAATTAAATCAAGTTACAATGTTTCATACAGCGGCTTGGGGGAGGGGAGGGGGTCGAGAACCCTCTAGTCCTCCAGCAAATTTGTCGTACAACAAAAAACAAATCATTTTCATCTCTTGTTCATGAATAACGTCACTACTATAAAAA
>NQII01000390.1:580384-591034 GCA_002778355.1 Clitarchus hookeri | reverse complement strand
ATGGACGCCTGGGGGGGGGGGGCGTATCTGAATTCGTGAGGGATGGAGGTCATAATAAAAATAAAAGAAATAAGTCTGATTTTTAATTTATTTAGACAGCTATTATATACAGCATTAAATTATCTCTCCACTGTTACCCTTCTTATTTTACAGTAAGCGCAATATTTAGTGTATCTTCCAACTATGATTAATGTCCCTCTTTATGTATCTGTTTGGTTATTGTCAATTAACTCATACTCATCATTAACACACGTTCAGTCTGTCTGTTGCCATCATTTGTAATGTCTTTCACTCACGCTTCCAGTCCAATAGTCCTGCCTGCAGTCGTATTCTTCACTGATATGATGTTTGCAGTCGCAGATTTCCCACCGCTGGTCACTTCTCTCGCAGCGCGCTTCTCTTCTCGTTAGTCTTCTATCGCTGAAACTCATCCATTCAACAACTGCCGGCTCGGAGGCCCGACGCTCGTTTTAAAGTCGCTGGCATTAACCTGGAAGGTTCGCCAAACCCCGAGTCTAGCTTAGAGACATTAGGGCAGAAAACCACTAGAAAATTCTTCAGATGAATGCAGAAACTCAATACAATCAGGGTCAGCAGCGCGCGCCGCAAAAGGGATTACCGTGTCGGCTCGTTTTTTTGTAACAGATAGGCGGTTCGCTCACCTGTCATTCAGAACATTACATTGGCTTGCCGCCGCCGCTATCACATAACTACTTTGTCCTTCACTTCCACTTGCTCACGTGGGATGCGAAGCAGCGAGCGCGTAACAATATTTTGAAAAGGTATGTACTGTGGTGCTTTTCCAACATCTTCACCTCTTTTGAGAAATTCTTCGTTTTTGTATCATAATTTCTTTTTCAAAGTAATTACTAACAATTGTTGAATATAGAAAATTTTTATTTTACAAGTAGTATGATGTTTTTCTGCTTAATTTACAATATGTGTTGTTTGTTACTCGTAAAAAGCCAGGAACTTATTTATATTATATTAATAGGTTTCTGCATTTTCGCAGCCAGTAAAAAACACTCACTAAAAATTAAATACAAAAATATTTAACAACTTTTAAAACTTACATTTTCTATAATTTAACATTTGCAGTAATTTTTCTGAAATTGAAATTATGACACGAAAACGAAGAATTTTCTGTATAACAGGTGAAGCCGAGCCTTGAAGCATTGCATATAATCAAAACATCTCTGGTCGTGTATCGCATTTCACTTACGCACCAAGATACATCCGGGAGAGAGTGAGTGAAGAGATTTGGGCGGCTCTTAACAGCGAGGACTTGAGAGCCGATGAGGGTGATTGAGGTGAGTATGGAGCTGCGCCGGAATGAAAGGGCGAGGTAAACGGGAGATCTCAGAGAAAACCCGCCGACCAGCGGCATCGTCGGGCACGATTCCCACATACGAAAATCCGGGAGTGGTCCGCCCGAGGATTTAGCACCCGGTTCGCTTTGGTGGGAGGTGAGCAGGCTAACCGCTCAGCCACCGCGGCGTCCAGGCAATACGAATACAATAAGGTTTCTTAATCTGCGCGGCGATATTTTTTTTGTTCCCGGCGCCTTCGCGAGATAGCCGCTGGTAAATTTACGACCTGTGTGAGCAACGGCCATTAAAAAAAACGTAACGAGAGCCGTGCGTCGCGGTGGTCGCTGTCTGTGGGTCAGTGCTGTCGGGGTGAAGGCTAGGCCGGGTCACAGAACAAAGGAACTAGCCAAGCCATGCGTCGCCCGTGTGAGGATGTGTGCGTGTGCGTGTCGCGTGACATGGCGGTCAACGGCCGCCATGACGTTCAGGGGCACTTATCACCGCCGTATACCTGCGGGTAGCCTCAAGGACACGCAGCAGCTATCACACGCCTGCACTCCAACCGCGGTACGCCGCGCCGTGCCCAGCGCTACAGTCCGTCCAAGGTAGTCGTTGCCATCTTGTCAGCAGCATATGTCAATATCATTTTCTCTCGGGTGAATAAAAATGTGATCGCAAAAACATCAATACCTATTTTCAAACAGATTGGGTATGTCAGTACACGAGTACAGAATGCTACATATAGTTGATAATTAATATGTCGTGTAGGCTTATATGATATAGATCACGTGATATGTGAATTAGTTAGCAAAGTTAATAATAGCATATAAACTTGGACTGCCATATTTATAACTCTTCTACTTTTCGCTGCTATATTTTAAAAACTATAATAATTTGATTGTAAATATCTACATTTGTGTGGTCCTTATATAAATGTCTTTCAGAACATGAAATAAAAATTATCGAGAAATATGGCCTTACAGAACAGCGTAGGTAAGCACACATAGGCGAAACGGCGAGTCGGGTTTTCTGGTGTGGCCGTGCCCGTTCTTTGATTGGTAGCGCGTAACTCTGGGAACGGACCTTGCGTCTGACTGGCTACTACATGCTACGGGAGGTTCCCTATTGGCTGGGCTGCCGACTGACGAGAACGTTACCATACGCTGTATGGCGAGTGGCGTTCAAACATTTTGTTGGCAGTGCTTACATTTGGCTGACGTGTGCTGCTGGATTTCGCTGTATAAGCGGATGTTCCGCCTCTGTATTCTCAAGTGCTCTGTGGTTATACGTTTGTGAATTTCGCACGATCATTTGGAGACCTGTTTTTCGCGAAAAGATTTCACAACAAGTTGTATTCTAACGAATGCACTTTAGTTACAGAACCACTTTCGTGATTGGATCATTTGAGGATTGTTACGCGTTTTATATATCTGCCCGCGAATCACGTACGGTCAGTATCGGAGAAACTTAATTCTGATTGGCTCACTCATGTAACACAGACTGTCTTCACGAAAAGACAAGCGGCCAATAACCAAACGAAGATTGCCAATGTGCACATAGGATAGTGACTCATGACTGGGTCACTAGGAATAGGAAAATTTCCCAAGTTCAACAACATGTTGGCTGGAGTCCACAGTCCTTTGTATGCTCCAGCTTACGCGTGTGTGTGCATTAGTTGCTGCCTCATAAAGTATCCAGTTTAATCCCAGACCAGGTTGTATGGGATTCGCTACTTGTTTCTTTGCAAGTCTGTTATTGTTTCGGAGTGATCTTGGGCGTGTCCTAATAAACTGCGAACCAATTGCAAAGATGACTTCAGTGTTAACGTGTTTCAAGTCAAACTAGACCACAAATTGTTCGCGAAATTTTAGTGTCCCTATGGAGGTCACAGTTACGATACACCTGTACGACTATGAGCCGGTAAAAGAAACAGGAAGAAATATCGTGACCGTTTTAACGTGCAACCAAGACAAACGAAATACAGTAGCCAATGAAAAAACAACTGTGACGTAAGTATGTAGAGGACGGAGAAGTCTTAGGCGGGCACCTGGTGCGTCCACAAGATTCACGTATCTGCAGGGGCGGACAGGTCACAGTTGGGAGGTTTGAAATCTCACCGAAGACCTCACAGCCACAGGCCCTTTATGCCTGCATGAAAACATATTATATATTTAAAACGAAATGTTACGAGTTAGCAGATCAGCATTCATTGAGAGATGATCAGGCGTAAAAAAAGTGATGAGTTAGAAATGTTAAACTTGGCTATATTTGTAGCTATAATGTATTACATCCAGAAGCCCTAGATAAATTTAAAAAGCCACCATTAAAGTTCAAATTTCGAACATGTTCTAGGGGGTAATCCACGCCCTCAGACCTCCTGCCCGTTCAAACTCAAGGTTGGTGGGGACGCGGTGGTGTAATGATCAAACTACTCGCCTTCCAATTAGGAGAACCGGGTTCAATTCCCTTCTCGCACGTGGAAATAGTTCCGTACGATGCCGCTGGTCGGCAGGTTTTCTCTCGGGGATCTCCTGTTTCACCAACCCTTGCATTCCCAGCGCTGTTCCAAACTCACCTCGTGTGGATAATCGAAATTAGGGTGACAGGGACAAGAATCTAACATCACAAATGCGAGTCCATTGTGTTGTTACCACTACACATCGCTCACGAACTTTCCAACTAATGTGTGGTTTGTAAGTTGGGGAATCGTACACAAAAATGTCTTCTCGTTGCGACTTGCGAAATAGTAAACTATTGTCCAGAACGTATTAAATCAGCGGGGGTGTCTGACACAGTAAAGACAAACTGACGTTCTCAGCAGTATAAAACAATTATTCGTATTACTACGAATGGACTATACGTTATACCTCCATGTCTTCTTCAATATCGCGCAACGCGTAGTGCTATTGTAGCTATTCATGGGCGAGTTGACTGGTTGGGAAACAGAGATTTCTAATGTACACATGTTTAGGTTTGCAAATTGTAGTTTTGCTAAATGCTGTATGTACATCAGAATTCATTTCACGAAGGATTTTGTACACTCTTCGAAATTGTATTGCGAAAAAAACAAGACCCTTTCAAGCCCGGGTTAGATATTTACAGCCTTTATTATTCAGGGAGCATTGATGGAATACAATAAATAAGATATTGCATATTATCTTCTATCAGTGCTCCGAGAAACTAGGGCTATAAAAATGTAAGAACGTCGTCAAAATTATTATGTATGGCTTGTCGTGCCAAAAAATTTCGAAAAATCCTTTGGAAAACGAGTTGTGACAATAAAATTGGGCAAATAAACGGCTTTCGTGCACACCATTCCCGTTAACTAAAACGTGAATCGGCGTTATGCGTCGGTAGAACGCGGTCTACGGTCAAGAAAGCTCTCTGTCCCCGGACACTAGTCATCGCTGGAGGCGGCCAAGGTCACTCGAGATGACTTCCGTTTCCTCCGCTGCTGTTCTGCAGTGCCGCCAGCCTTCCGCGGTGGGTGTATGTTAACACATGTACATCCGCCGTCGCTCGTCCACGTCACAGGTGCTCGTACCAACCATGCCACATGTACAGTACCTTCTTTTCATCAGCCACAATGTGACACCGACTTCAGCTGTTCGCATGCGTTTTCAGACGCTATCCGAGACGCAAATCAACACCATACAGAAACATTACGGTAGATTTTGCGCGGTTTCCGAAGCCAATTTGGTAACACCAAGAAAGAAAAAGTATGAAAAACCCACATTAATTTATAATTTCAAGTATTACAAGTAAAACGATTTTTCAATATGTGCCGTTCCTAAGCTGACACGCTGCTTTTTTCGTTATCAAAAACAATGAGCTGTACAATTTAAAAATCGTTAAGATTTTATCTGTACTACAAAGAAACATATTTCTTAGAGGCTGTTTTGTTCACAAACACAATATTGCCATAATGCAAAGAGAGGTTAAAGAAACAGGTTTTCTTTATACGTTTTGGTTTCATGGCAAAATTTCTTTCCTTTACAGCAAGGAAGTAGGCCTAAACATTCCTTGACATGATTTTGTTTATATTTAAGAAGTATCACTTCGTAAACGGTTTAGCGACATTCAAAGTTTTCTGTCGAACATGTGTAGTTTTCAGCACGTAACTGTTGTCCCGATGCAAACATTCACAAACCAATGCATTCTGTAGATACGAAACTGCAAAAATGTGTTACTTTTCTCCAGGACAAATTCTCTTTACTGTGTTACGTTAGCACAAAGACTTTGCTAAGCTTTTGTAAAGATAATGCAATGCTATCAGAAATTGTATAAACATAAAACAAAAAATGATGTTCGTAGTGAACCTACATTGCAGTGGTTCGTATTTAAAAACAACCTTTTTTTCTTTCCGGCAACAGATCATGTGTTGCAGCGAAGAAAGTGTTTTTAGAGTGGGGTTCTGCTATAGTAACATGAACCATTTACTAACCTCGAAGGGTAGTACGGTTTGCGATTCGGTTGCTCAAAGGGGGCATCATTGTGCACTGAGGTTCGCAGTGTGTGGAACTGATCGCAAATAACCTTCCACGTGCGTTTATACACGCAATCCTGTGCACTGGGTCTGAATCGGCTAAGACTTCAGGACAGGCAAAATAAAAGTGTTCATTGTAACGCAATTATTATCTGACACTTTACATTTGTATGATTAAATACGGTGCAAATTGGTAGGCTTTGAGTTCTCTATTTTGCTTCAACTTGCGCAGCTTACGCGAATATGTTCGATGTATTAACCATGGTATTAACCATGGTGTATCGTTCCGCGAAGGGCTTTTAGGAGTGATAGCGCACACGCTAATCGGACATCGTCCAAATTCTCAAACAAATGCCGTTTCTCACAAATCAAAAAGGTCTAAAATTATATTAAAATCAAAGAACAAGACTCGCCAAGTTCCGTGCGATGTAATTAAAATGGTATTTCGCTGAACGTTACAAACTTCAGTAGCTGTCGTTCAAGCAACTTCCTTCAGGCCCTGTTTACCCGCGAACTCTGCAACTCTGCACGCTCGAGGTGCTGAATACACGACACTGAGTTATAGGCGGGCTGGGATTTATTACCGTGTAACGTCTTAGTTAAACACTTTTTTTCTTCTCTCCGAGGGAAAGGTTGCAGAACCTGTTCCAACTCAATGCCATCTTTCTTTGAACTGCTCGGATCTCGGGTTACACTTGATCTATGGCTGCTGATAGTTTCTTGACTTGTGCCAATTTACCACGCGGCACGTGGGTTGGCGTCACGACCCAGCCGGAACTGCATTCAATTGGTCGAGGGTCCTCCTCTATTATTTGTTTCAGTCCAGTTGTTTTCGAGAGAATTGTAAAACTAATTTTGCTTCAAACTCTCGAGAACATAATTTGAAATACGAGCGTTAGGGTGCCCGCCTACCGGACTCATGTACTGTGTTCCAGTGTGTTATAAAAACGTTTTCTTTCCCACGAAACTATTACACGTGCGTCAATGTGCTGATCTACGAAAAGAACATAAGACTTCAGACGAGGGCTGTTGAGTGCTTATAATACGACATGCACTAAGAAACACCATTAACGATTACTCCGAAAATGGCTAAAAACAGCTTTTTTAAAGCATCGCATTTCAAAATATGCACGTGAGACGCGTACGAAAATATTATGTTTATTACTTATACGGCAATAAAAAAGGTGGTTAAGTAATGAATAATGGTTGAAATAAAAAAATAACTAGGGCCTTAAAAAAGCTCACTTAACCGTGATCAGCCTATAATAGGGTCACCGCTGAAAGTCTACGACGACGAGAACACCACACGCCAGTTCAGAGCCTTGCGCTTAGTGGCGATGGCGCACTGACTGTGCATAGCAGTGTAGCCCTTGTCACTCCCGCGCTTCTCGGCTTCATACGCGGAAAGAGCTCCAGGTAGGCGGGAGTTGTAATGTAACAAATATATGTATAGCAATTTTTACAACTAAACTTTTTGTAGTGCTACAAGAATTACTTTTTGGTAAAAGTACAAATAATTTACAGTGTAAGCAAGGATTAGTATGGTCATGTGCAGATAATGCACAACAGAAAGGTTATTGTCCAGATAAATTCTGGAGCTGAAGTACGCTATGCAAGAGGATCCCAAGGAAGACCAGAGAGAAAGAGGAATGAGCAGGAAGAGAAATGGCGGAGAGACAGAAGGAAATAGCTGAATTATACTAAACGCTGAACATGCCACATGCTGGAAACAGCAGTGAATGATTATGATTTGTAAATGTTCAACTTCGCCAATAATGTCACGAGAAATATGATAGAACCAATCAAAGTGTCGTTAGAAAAAGCAGCAAACGCATTTATGAAAATGGGCTCTGAAACACTGCAGATAACAGGTTCCTAATTACCTGACATGTTACCAAAGTTTCGAACCTCTTTTCAAAAAGGTCTCAATGTCTTCTTTTGCACTAATCGCAAAATTCATGTCGCGAAATGGAGAAAAGCTATTTATTTATTTTCTGCAATCGTACATAGCTCGGGATGGAGAATATGTTGCATACACAACAAGTGGACCAAACTTCAATAACGAGTGTTTAGCCCAGCTCTTTGGACAATCGAAATAACCTGTTTCTCAAAAACGTTAGCCAAATTATTTTCTAAGAAGTTTCGGTTGTTGAGTTACCGATGATTCTGCTAGTAAAAAAGGGGTCGAAAAACGTCGGGGAAACAAAAAGGATTAATTCCTATTCGCGTATCTCTCTTGTTGCAATTTTGCAATACATCTTTGGCGGCAAATGCGAAAGCAAAGTGAAGTGTTGTTTACACAAGATGTATTCCCATCAGATGGATTCCCATCAAAGTCACGTGTATTTATGCGTGGTTTAACTGCGTGGTCTGTTGATTTCACGGTAACGGCTCGCTTCCCAAACTCGTTAAATGACCGCAAACACAGACAACCTGCTTCACATTGCCAACATCTCACGCATCGTATGGCACCGTTACGGGAATTACGCTGAGAAAGCCGGCTCTGAATTGCTGTTAAGGAACTTACGTTTGGCACTTTTCATTACAGCCCGGTACTACAGTTGACAACTGCCACGTATTGAAAGAATAAATCCCGTATGGGCATATGACGGGAGGTCATATATCACTTACCTCAGAATTCTTCGCAAACAAACTGAATTTTAGTAAACAGTGTCGGTAATTTACCACTTCCGTGATTACAGGTGCGTTTATCCTGATGCTCTGTCCCAATGACCACAGATCGTTAGTTACAACTGACGCCGGCAGATGGAATTCGTCAACAAGTGCGTTCGTGGATGTAGTGCTTTCCAAGTACATTTTCTTCCAGTTTGTGTCATTGTCGTCTGTTTCAAAGCGTATCAAATAAAAAATTCAAATTACACTGGCATCAGTAGGTGTGCTGGTAAGATCGTAAGGTACCCTTGTCGCGTTCCCTTTAAAAATGTGGACGTGTGCACATTAGTATCAACTAAAAAAGATACAATTACATTCCCACATTTAATGAGCAGATATCAGTGGAGCGCAAGAGAGGACTAACTCCGTGCTGTGTTGCCACATTATGCACGAAAAATGTCATCGTACGAAATTTTGCCACTAACATTTTCGTCCCCTTTTTTATCTTAGGTTTCACGCGGTGTGATTCTTATGAGTGAATTCTAGGATATCCTGCACATCCATGCATGTATGCGTGTGTGAATGTAAGAATGAATTTATATATGTAAGTATGCATTCATATACATATTATGCCCAGCGAAGTAACTAATTCCCTTCTGGAAATTAGATACTTTATATTGGCACAGTTGTAGTGTATGTATGTAGTCCACGCATTTAAGCAATATAACAGAATCAAAATTTTAACAGTTTTGGAACAGAAAATAATAAAAACTAATTCACTTGCATAACTGTGTTATATTACATTGGAAAAAAGATTCATCCGCCAGATAACAAAACAAAGAAAACTATTTTTTCTGCGCAGAGGACATGATGAAATTTTTGTATATTTTTTTACCTCTAGCTAACTCCGAAGATTTGTCAAGCAACTTTTGCTAAGCACATTTCAAAATTAATTTAAACAATACCTTTCAGCTTTCCTTGTTAAATATTTTGCTTTATTTTATCTGCGTGTTCCAAGAACAGTAAAATAGTGATTTTCAGATGACGTTATGCAAAAAAATGCGACAACAATTTTTAAAGCTACCGGAAGAGATATAAAAGCACGTTAGCGTCAGGTTTGATGAGAAAATGAAAATATGCTTTTATATTAATTCATCACCTTCAGTAAGGGGCTAGACTACCTGGCGTTCAGTTGCACTGGAGAATGTTCGAAATGCGATTTTCTTTTCTTCCGAAACTGTTAAAAGTTTCCCAGACTATGTTTACCTACATAAAAAAAAACATACCATGACGATGACGGAATGGTACTTTTATGGGGGTCGTCCCTGTCGAATTATTTTTATAGATTTTCCGCCACAAAATCGATTTCAGGAGCTGCATTACAATGTTTGACACGACAAATCATGAATAATATATTTCTTAATGTTCTTGAATTGTTACTGTTTCGCTACATGTGATATTTTGTAACTTGTAACAGCCGACGTAAAATAATTGATTACTTTGTGGGAGCGACTACAAAGGTCATAATAGCGACATGAGTCGGACAGAACGGATTTCAGAAAACGGCATAAGTTCTACCCTATGTAATGTCGTCCGAAAAAATTCATCCAAAATCCATGTATGCGAGTAGTAGAAGAAAAAAAAATCAAGATGGCAGGGCTTGATCCCTCTTAAAAATTTCACGCTTGGTATAAATATTATTTTGGAGCTCTATAAAATCGTTAAAAACGACCTTTTCAGAATACCTTATCTTTGAACAAACTACATGCACGCGAGCGAAACTACTGTAGAAGTGTCTATTGAACTTTACCACTGACTTTCCAGCCTAAAATGGCGCGGCCACGGCTAAAAGTAACGTAACTGCACGTAGCATGAAGAAACACTGCACGCCAGCTCAGAGCTCGGCGCGTACAAGCGACGGCGCACTTGATGCACGTGGCAGTATCGTCCTCGAAAGCGGGAAACAGCAAAGTTCACTTTCACGCGTGGCTAAAGCACGTTACGCGACCTGCAGAAAGAACGAGTGAGTCATTTGGGCCGCTCTTTAACAGCGAGGTCTTGAGAGCCGACGCAGAAAGAAGAATTAAGCAGGGCGTTCAAATGTTTTAACTGGGCTGTTAACTAACTACTCAGCCCGTCTGCCCCCTCCGTGTCGCAGCGCACGTAGAAAATCCAGCCAGGAGTGACTAGTCCTTGCAAGTCATGTGATGCATGATCTGTCTCAAGGCTCCCCCCCCCCCC
>NQII01000390.1:538466-566672 GCA_002778355.1 Clitarchus hookeri | reverse complement strand
GGGGGGGGGGGAAGTCGGTTTATCCTAGGTCAGGGATGACTCCAACATAAATGACTGCTTTCTTTGGTCACGACACTTAGGGCGACTGCCGCTCGTGACGGCAAAACGCGAAATGAGCTCCTGACCTTGAGAAGCGTTGGGATTGAGCAAGTGGCGAAGAAAAGAAGTACCCTGAGAATACTCGTAGGCTATCGTCTGCCATTTAATTTACGTGGGAAATACAGAGAGAGATCCGCTGCGCATTGTAAACTTGGGTCGTGGTGATGAGAGGTTAGGTGTCTTCCACAGAATGATCGTCTATGGACAGTCGAGGCCGTGGCTACGGCGCATGCGCGTAAGGAAACACGAGCGACTTACCAATTAACTATCCTAGGTTAGTTTAAACTGCAACACTCATCCAACTTGCATTATAGGTTAGGTTCAACTATAAAAAACATGCACTCGCTATCCTAGGTAAGTTTTGTGGTTCTGTTAGGTTGGGATGCACTCTAAATTCGAATCCATGTAAAACCACTGATTCGCAGTCAAATGCAACTACTAGAATCAGTGAAACACGTTATAATGACTGAATAAGTGACAGCGAATTAAATATTGTTTTTATTTTATTGAATTTAGCCGAATCATTAAGGCAAATAAACATATTTCCGATAGTCACTAATTGTGTTGTGCAATTTAACGTAATTTAAAAAAATCAAAAAAGAAAACTTGAATGCTAAATGTTTGAGCCCACAGCCGTCACCTTATCAATTGAGCTACCAAGTCAACATCAGCCGAACAAATAAAATCACTGAAAACAGCGAATGAAATAGTTGAAGAATCCATGGGAAATGTCACTAAATCAATAAGTTAAGGAAAACGGGATTTTTTTTCACTGATTCGCCAGTTAAATTAACTAAAGTGACTGCTGAATAAGTCAGGTGATTTTAACTGATCTAAAACACGAAATTCTCACTGATTAAGCATTAGAAAGTAATATGTAGAAAAATTGGTTTATAGTCCATTCACGGTTACTTCTAACTTTTCAGTTTAACCGAGTCTAGAAAATTACACCAAAGGGACAACGGACTTCAACCGTGCGCGCTCAGTTACATAGAACTTGCACTAGAACTATTTCTTACTAGGCATTACCAGCACGCCTATTTCTTCCCTGGTTTTTTATTCACATTAATTCAAAATAGAGTATTACACTGAAGAGCCAAAAAAACTGGTACCCCAAGCCTAATATCGTTTAGGGACCCCTGAGCACGCAGAAGTGCCGCAAGACGACGTGGCATGGACTCCCCTAATGTCTGAAGGTATGTAGGAGGCAATCCACACCATGAATCCTGCAGGGCAGTCCACAAATCCAATCTGCGCCAATTTGAGAAAGGGTTGCACGTCTTTCACGTTGAATGATTCTCGTCAGTCGTCGTATGTCCCGTTCTTTCACGATCTTTTTCCGGCCGCAGCGATGTCGAAGATGTGATGTTTTACCGGATTCCCGATATTCACGGTACACTCGTGAAATGGTCGTACGCGAACATCCGAATGTTATCGCTACCTCGGAGACGCTGTGTCCCATCTCTCGTGCGCCGACTATAACACCACGTTCAAACTCACTTAAATCTTGATAACCTGCCATTGTAGCGGCAGTAACCGATCTAGCTGTCGACCGCATCGCGTTACTCCGATTGGTTCCATACCTCTGTTATTTGCATACGCACGCCTATACCAGTTCTTTTTTGCTCTTCAGTGTATAATTCATATGTAAAATAAAAAAAAAAATTTTAATTTAACTAATAATAAGTTATGTTTATGCTAACACAACAAGTATAAAACGCTTGTGATAGATGGCATACTTAGGAAACAACCAATCACGTCATGCATGGGGTGATTTTTTAAAAGATTTTATTCAAAAAGTGCGAAGAAGCCGCGAATAGATTATGAAAACGCATGCGAAATGCGTAATCATTAACTCGGCAGTCCACAGATACTTGTTCCGCGGCGGGCTCATCTGGGAACGGGACCAGTTACTCGGATAATCACTACCACGCTCAGGGAGCAGCCGTGACCTGTGAAAAAGTAACCATCAGATTTTACGCCTGGGAAGATTACGCAAGACTAAGGAAAACCGCAATCAAGATGGCCTGACTGGGAATCGAACCCGCACCCTCCCCGAATGCGATTCCGGTGTTTTAAAACTGCGACACCTACTGGGAGGTCGGCGCGCTATCAACACACGGCCGCCTACGGAGGAGAGAGAGAGAGGAAAGTAAAATACGATTACCAATTATTTCTGTAGCTTCCATTTCAGGATTAAATTTCAAAATCAGGGTTTTGTACCAAGGGTATAGTTTAATGGATTTAATAACGTAATTATCTTTTTGACGCTGAACACTTTCATCGCGTGTGCATTAATGTTAATTCCACATCGGAAAATAATAAAAGCGATCCATAACCGATGCCACGTGTTACACTTTGGAGGCGATTTTAAACTTCATGCTTCGGCAAAAATAGAAAACAATTTATCTTTAACAGCGCGAACCTGGCGATGTTTGGGAACGTGGACAACACAGACTGAAATACAAAAGATAAATATTTATTTGCGGCGGGTCGGACGTCATCGCAGTGATATATAAAAAAAAATGTAAAAGCTGAGACAGTCGAGTGTTTTTTTTTTCCAGGACAGATGGGCAACTAAAAACAAGGCGTTAACTGAGAATCCTAACACAGGCGGCGTCTTTTAAGGGACGCCAAGCATCGCACGAAAACACGTCAAATGTGGAAAGATGTAAAACGATCGGAGGCACCGATAGAATTGGCCCAAGACAGGGCTGCTGTTGCATGATGGGTAAAGAAANGGACCAAAATACTTAGAGAGTGAAAGTGGCATGAGAGAGTGTGTGTGCGTTTTGAGGCCGCGACCCAGTTCAAGCGTGTGCTCGCACACCTGGCCCACTCCAAGCGAACTGGGACATGCACAATCTGCGAGCCTTCGTCGCTGTTTCTCAGACCTGAATGTCCGGGAGATGGGGGAAGTAAGCAACCGATAATCGCTTACGTAACTTAAATTAATTAATTATGTCCTTTGCCATGCCAAGTGAACACATGTCTCTTGAACGGTCCATTGATGTATCATTTATTATATAACACCACTTTTAAAATTCGGTTCTGTGTGTGTAATTTTTAAATATGAATCAATTTTTTCCTAAGTATATCACAATTTTTGGTATTTTTAGCACCTCTGTTTTTGGATACATTACAAAGTGAGATAATTGCAACAACCAGTAAATGAGTTAACTTTGCTTGCAATGCGGATAAAGTTAGAAAAATCCTGAAATAACTTTAACAATTACACAATGAAATGCCAATGGGCAACACGGAGTTAAAAATTTAAACTGGTGATGGATGCTGGAGTATACGGTACATGTAATAATAATAATGATAACAATAATAGGTACATATTGTTGCCAGGCTCACTACAAAAGTGCACCTTTAAACTGCTCAAAAATTGTACTGTTCTATGCAAAGCAGATAATTTAACCCTCTGAACCAGTGTACTATATATGGGACGTTGCACTGAATGTCTATTTATGGTGACCTGTACTGTAGACAGCAGAAATGATTAAATCCAAATATCGTGTTCTAAAAATAATGCGCTATATCGTTGTCTCGACAGGTAGGATTTTAGTGTTTTTGGGTTTCGTAACATGGCGAAGGAGAAAACAAACAGGTCTCATCATTTCTACACGTGTCACACACTTAAACCGAATACACTAATAAAAACTGCATTAAAGTTATTTACGTTGTAAAAGGTTTGCTTCGATATCAACTATGGAACCATATTACGACGAAACTTTACGTTACACTCGCACTAAACGTTCTGTAGGCCTATTATCTGTTAGAGGCGTGTGCCTAAGCAAAGGTGAAAGAGATGAGATGGCTTTTTACGGGAAAGTGGGCGCTTTGTATGATAGTTCCTTTCGGCTTATTTTTATCCTTTCACCTATTGTTAATATTAAATTGCCATGTTTCTAATAAACTCAGTGTATACAATTTTAGATCTCAAAAGTTAACGTTTCAGGTAACAAACACAATTTTTTTTNTGTTTCTAATAAACTCAGTGTATACAATTTTAGATCTCAAAAGTTAACGTTTCAGGTAACAAACACAATTTTTTTTTGTTATTATGCCTGTTGGGACGGCGTTAAAAAATGCTCACTTAATCGTGAATAGCATATAGACTCATGTTTACCGCAGTTCCTCATCGTTACGATTACTGGGCGGTATTTTTTACGTATGCACACATTCAGTGCGTGATTATTAATGGCATATGATTCACAGCAATACGGTAAGCTGGAAGACGATTTTTAAGTTTCTGCACTACATATTTTTCATCGGAAACCACTTTCATAAAAAAAAAAAAAGCGTGGAAACTATGGCAATTATTTTAAACTGAAAGTACCCCCAGTGGGCGACCACCATACCACNTGTTTCTAATAAACTCAGTGTATACAATTTTAGATCTCAAAAGTTAACGTTTCAGGTAACAAACACAATTTTTTTTGTTATTATGCCGGTTGGGACGGCGTTAAAAAATACTCACTTAATCGTGAATAGCATATAGACTCATGTTTACCGTAGTTCCTCATCGTTACGATTACTGGGCGGTATTTTTTACGTATGCACAAATTCAGTGCGTGATTATTAATGGCATATGATTCACAGCAATACGGTAAGCTGGAAGACGATTTTTAAGTTTCTGCACTACATATTTTTCATCGGAAACCACTTTCATAAAAAAAAAAAAGCGTGGAAACTATGGCAATTATTTTAAACTGAAAGTACCCCCAGTGGGCGACCACCATACCACCAAACAAACATTATAATAACATATCACCTTTACCATGTCGTACGTTATCACTAAGGCGTGATGATGTGGCGTGAAGGACGAATCGATTATGTTTTGGTCAAATCCACGCTACGACTCAGAAATGGAGCACCGTGTTTGGTACCTCATCGGTAGGAGCTCACTGCAATCGCGAGAGCAGGGTTGCCATCCTAAAGACCAGAAAGTCGGCTACGTGTGTTAGGTGATTCGGCTATAAATAACAAAATTAAGCTTTACTCCAGACCGGAAGCATCAGCGAATTACTTTTTATAATACAATAATAATAAGTATTGTTATGTAAATACCTAATATAAATTTTTATAAATAAAAATCACTCTTTATAAGAAACTTTAAAGATGTCTTGTTCAAAACACGGCGAACAATAATGAGATACCATACTGTGAGAACATTCTTCCTGAGAAATGAACAGTGCGATGATAGCACTTTCAGTTGAAAGGTCGGAGTGTCAGTGGTGTCTCTCATCGGGATAAAGAGAAAATAAACGTAACATACGAGTATGTAAGTTACCAAAAATGGTCACTATACCGAACCTCAATTTGGCTATATTTTGACATTCAATTGCACCCATTCTGCTACAAGCTATATGACCTAGACTTAGGGTACACGTAGCCGAATTCAGGTACGGTTGGCAACACTATAGGAGAGGTCTGCTCACGCCATAGACTAAATATGAGGTAGACCGATCTCGCTGGCTGCGCACAACCAATCTCCGTGTCCCAACATCGAACTGCTTTTCTGCCAATAAGTACGACTAGAAAAAACGGCATGGATTGGATTTGAGGTTAGAACACCGTTTAGTAAACAAGTGCTTTGGGATGTTTGTATAATTCCTATAACCATTTTGGAATGCAGTTTCATTAAATCAAATTTGTAAAAATATTTTATTAATATGAAAGTGTTCGTCTTTCGAAAGTTAAGATATAAACAAGCACGTTCATCACTGCTGACCATGAGACTGACAGTTGCGTTCCTTTTGGGTAGGTCAGTGTTGGGTACATGCGCAGAAGACGAATGAGCGGTTTACCTCATCTTTAGCCTGCGGGTTGCGACAACGTGACCGGACGCAAACGACCTCCTTCCCACACGGCAGTGAACCTTGCACTCTCTATCGTAAAAAGCTAAGGTCGGCGCTATCGCGCTTTCTCCCGCACAAAGTCACCCTGTCCGAGCATGGCCGCTCCGGGCTTACGAGAGGGCGTTCGTAAACATGGAACGTCTTGCGTCTTTTCAACGGCACAAAGGAAGCTACGCGCGGTTTGTCCCCAATGTTTGCCGACCTCATCGGCGCAGGATTCCGGCGACGTCGGCACACGCCAGCAAAATGACGTCACTGCACTGTAAAAAAGGTCCTGGTAAAATTTCTGAACTGTATTGGAAGTTTTTAACCCACGCATTGTAAATAAATAATGCCACATATCAGGCTGAAAATATAGGAATTTTAAGCATCGCTGCTATAGAAAGTTGCAAACTTTCCATGCGTGTTTGACCCTTTCGTGAACCAAACTAGGAAATCTACCTTGGATGTAAGGGAAAAGTATTTACAATTATTGTAAATAGGTAGTTGAGCTTGACGTCTCGTCGACAGCGAGGTCAGCAGAGACGACCCAAGTTACCCAGGGAAAAGGTATGTGGGGAGGAATCGACCATGGCCTTCGGTAAGGACCCATCCCACCATTCGCCTGGAGTGTTTTCGGGAACCATTGAGTGAGTGAGTGAGTGAGTGAATGAAGATATTTAGGCGACTCTTAATATCGAGGTCTTGAGAGCCGATGAGGGTGAAGTGTGGCGAGCATGGAGCAGCGTCGGAATGCAAGGACGGGTGAAACGGGAGATCCCCGAGAAAGCCCGCCGACCATAGGTTATTCTTTCATCGGCTACTGCGTTCTTCAGAAATCATTCTCCGGTTCGAATCGCACCACGCGAGGTGACGCAGTGGTGACACTTCTCTTTCAACGATTTCTTGCTGATTTACGTTCTAAGGATGAAAATTTTTTCGAAAATGCGAGTACGCAGTTGATGCCATGTACTGTACCCTACTCCTGGAGAAGATATATACTCTAACTAGAAATGTACGATTGTGTAAAAAAAATACATCAAATTTTTAATATAAATAAGTTTACTTCTTTTAACAGTGATAAAATAACATAATACAAATCAANTCGAAAATGCGAGTACGCAGTTGATGCCATGTACTGTACCCTACTCCTGGAGAAGATATATACTCTAACTAGAAATGTACGATTGTGTAAAAAAATACATCAAATTTTTAATATAAATAAGTTTACTTCTTTTAACAGTGATAAAATAACATAATACAAATCAAGTGGCAAAAAATAACGACTCATATAATGTAACGTTGCTATAAACTATAATGGGAAATTAACAATAATTCCTTCGAAAAAAAAAATCACGACAAGAAATCAAAAAAATAAGTAAGTGAAAAAATAATATATAGCAAGTGGTCGTACATTCCGATAAAAATTCTCCATACATTTTGCTCGATGTAAGTACAAAGTGCATGTGGGCAGGGTCGTGCTGGGCGCGTTCTGGAATAGGCTCTCGGAAATCCACTATCTGCCCGATATCGGCTGCGCGTAGCATGCGCTACACAGGCAGACAACATCGTTAATTAACGTCCAATTAGGAGGGGGGCGAGCTTCACCGATAGCTACTCGCGACAGAAGCCAGCCTGGTGAGGAGCACGCTTCCACCTGAGGCAGGCTTGCCACCACACGCACTGCAAAACGAACCGCTCTGCTGGCGAAGCACCTGTATTCTACAGCCAACTGGCGATATCAAAACTATTTTCAAAATGTTGTCATTAAATGTGTGGTTACATAACAATTTATGTACGCGAAGATGTAAGCGGTATTTTTCTCTTTATAGTAATTTACATATTTGTTTTAAAATGTTGGCACAACGCAAAGCTAAGCTATGGTACCACTTGCTGGCAGGTTACAACACACATCCTAGACAGTACTTACGGCCAATGTCTTAATAGTCGACGCAAGAACTACGTCTTTTACACCATGTCCAGGACACTGGTTCTTGTTTACCTACATAAAAGTCAGAATCATATTGTTACGCGCTTGCTGCTTCGCATCCCGCATGAGCGAGTGGAAGTGAAGGATAGCAGTTACATGATGGCGGCGGCAAGTCAATGGAATGTTTTGAAATACAGGCGCGCGCTAAACCAATAGCCACGTATCTATTACCAAAAAGCGAGCCGACACGATAATCCTTTTGCGGCGCGCGTTGCTGACCTTGGCCATATTAAGTTTCTGTATTTATCCGAAGAATTTTCTAGTGGTTTGCTGCCCTAGGTCCTCTAAGCGTGACTCGGGGCGCATCGAACTTTCCAGGTCAAGGCCAGCAGAGTATAAATTGTGCGACGGGCCTCCGGGCCGGGAGTTGTTGAATGGATGAGTGGCTGAGTTTCAGCGACAGACGACGAGCGGCCAGGGAAGTGACCAGCGGAAGGTAAATCTGCGACTGCGAGTATCAAGCAGATAAGAGTGCGGCTGGCAGGCTGGACTATTGGACTGGGCGCTTGAGTGAAATACACTACAAATGATGGCAAAAGACAGGCTGAAAGGGCATTAATGATGAGCATGAGTTAATTGACTGTAACCAAACAGAGACATTAAGAAGGACGCTAATCAGAATAAAAATGTACATTAAATATTGCGTTCGATGAGAAATAAAGAGTAGCCTTAATATTGGTGATATATAGATTAATGCTGTAAATAATAGCTGTGTGAATAAACTAAAATCATATTTAGTTCTTCTATTTTTATTAAGACCT
This sequence comes from Clitarchus hookeri, assembly GCA_002778355.1. Lineage (NCBI taxonomy): Eukaryota > Metazoa > Arthropoda > Insecta > Phasmatodea > Phasmatidae > Clitarchus > Clitarchus hookeri. The sequence continues at coordinate 557,976 of NQII01000390.1, read as the reverse complement.
CCATCCCTTACGAACTCAGATACGCCCCTCTAGCGTCTTGCATCAGAACGTTCCAAAAGTGGCGTTGATATTTGTTTGTATTTGTTGCATTTTTACATGATCACAGGATGTATGTTAATGAAATTTCAAAACCACGTTTTCCTCGTACATGTTCAACTCGTACGTTGGTTATTGTGCTGCTGACATATGTGCTATTGGAATATGTTACTTTCTGTGGGTGAAAAAAAAATACGACGTAGATGTCAACCCAGAAGAATACGCCTGTTGTATCAACGATTTCAACCCGTGAATTGCTATTTACCGATATCAGCTAACAACACTAGTTGTCAATTTAACCGTTCTCGAGCAATGTTCCACTGTTTAGTGACGACAGAAAACACATCTTACGAATACGACGTCATTTCAGTGTAGAAACTCCGAATCTGCAAATACTTTTGACTAAAAACTTCCATTGGATATTTGAGATTTTATGGTCAAAATAACTACAAATAATATTACAAGCGGCTTACTTCTATTGTCTATTAGCTATTTCTTCACACTTTTCGAATTAAACCATTAAAAACTCACCCCATGTATGATTTGTTTAGATATTTTCCAAACATGCAATACACCGCGAGCTTTTTATACTTCTGTTAACATAAAATTATCTTATTTTTGGTTAAATTACACTTTAACATATATTTTATCTATTAATTATAATATTTCATTTATGTTTAATATGAATAAAACCGGAAAGAAAATAGGTTTGTTGGTAATGCGTAGTAAGAAATAGTTCTTATGCAAAACATCATTAAACTAAGTGCGCACGAATGCGGTGCGTTGTCCATTTGGTGTAATTTTCCGGACTCGGTTATGATTTGTTTGCATGAGGCGGATTAATATTCTGGAAGTAGAACTTTCTAACGAGGCTTCAGAAAGGTTGGAAGTAACCGTGAATGGACTATAACGTGTAACAAGTTATTAGGCTGTGTGACAATAAAAAAATCCCGTAAGATGCAGTGAGTTAGTTATTTGTTTATGAAAATATGTGTTGCTAAGAGACTCGTAGTAACTACTTAAGCTGTGCATTTTCTGCTTCTCTGGCGAAGAAAAAAAAGTTTATTGGCCTGCCAACCAGTCTAGTGAATACACGCGGCGAAACAAGACAAGAAAAAGGAAACGGGAAGCTCTCGAGAAAATCCCTTTCTACATAATCTCTAGGTGGTGTCGACTAGACAAATTGTATTCTTTTAAATTATTATTATTACCTTTTAACATTCCCAGTTTGTTTCGGCAGGGTAATGGGGAAACGCTGACAGGCTATATTAACAGGAACTTACATCTAAAGACGATGTCTAACAGGATTCAAACCCGGACCGTGGTGCCATGCACGCCTTGCACCTAGGCCAACCGAGCGAGGCGTAGCAATGGTAAAATCTTTGGACTCTCATTCGGGAGGACCGGGGTTCGAATCCCGGCACGGCCAACCTTGTTTCGGTTTTCCATGGTTTCTATAAATCACTCCAGGCGAATGCCGGGATGATTTCCTTACTACAGACCATGGTCGATTCCTCCCGCGTTTTTGCCTCTCTGAGCAACTTGCTCCGTCTCTAATGACCTCGCTGTAGACGAGGTGTTAAGGGCACTCCCTAATAAAATATTGATTGTGAAATCAGTCTTTACGGCAATAAAAGTATCCCAGAACTAGGAAAGATAAAAAAAAAAAAAAAAAATTACCTTCAGCGGCCACGTTTTACTTTCAGCCCACTAAATGTATTTGAAAAACGGCTAAAAAAAACATAATTTTTAAGGCTTTCCTGCGCAGTTACCATAAGGAAAATGAAAAAAGTAGAAGCTGGAACATACAGTTTAATCCACTGGTTTTCATCGCGTGTAATAATATCCTCTACTGTTGCCGTTCTAATATGCGAGCGATTCAGCTAACCGTGAATTCATATCGCAGCTTTGAGAGTGCCCGTCGAAATGCTTCATTATGGGCAATGTGGCCTTGACCTTGAAGCGTTTAGTATTTTTTTTTAAACTGGGGAATCGCCTCAAGCAACCTACCCTCTACATGCCTACCTGCACCTAGGCCACGGAAGTGGCTTAACTTGAGAGCTTCCTCTTGAAGGACGTGGTTGAGGGTTATTTGGACTGGGTAGATTGCGGTTTGTCAGAACTTCCACTCTGAGACGCCATACCGCCTGCTTGCTTGCTCCGCGTCCTGCCAGCTAGCGTCTCGCCGCTAAGCCAACGCAGAAATGGGGGTTTGGAAATTTCGTCAACAGTGACACGTATTTCCTAGTGGCTGGCTGGCCTGGAGAGCAAAGCCGCGCCGAAGTCGGCAAACACAAGACGACGATGAGGAGGAGGTGGAGACGAAGGGGCAGGACTCTCTTCCAGGAACTCTGATCTGGGACTTTGAGCGGCTGATGGCGGCGGCGCCTTTGATGTGCGGGGTGTCAACATTTCCGTACTTAGGACGGAGCTGCTCACAGGCTCGCAGCGGGAGACGCGAGCGAGGTTCGCCGGGTCAGGGGGATGTCGGCGACGACGTAGGTCACTCGCTGTGATGTCAGAAATCACGAACTCCCAATGACTAGAGCTGGGGTTGGAGTTGTTTCCGCGGATGGCCCGTCTGCCCAGGCCTCCGAACAAACTGCGGAGATTCAGTCGTACAACAGAGTATTAACTGTTCACGGTAAAACGAGCACTTTTGAAGCTCTAGTTGCTTTTTTTTATTTCAGTCATTTATTATCCTTTAACCACCTTTTTAAATATATATTGACATGTAAGTAATAAACACGGTGTGTAAATTCAACCGCTCTCGGAAATTAACGTGTATGGCTAAAATAGAATATATTTATTAAATATTATTCTAAATGAGAGGACTTTCAAATGTGCTCACTTTACCGTGAATAGCCTATAATTAAGAATACAGTGTTAAGCAGCCCCTTATCTCGCGAACTCCACCCGCACAATGTCGTCATTGACCACCAAAATATCGGTGGGTAATGATCTAGACTTTCAGTTATAGAAGTGGGGGAAGGGGTTATTTTTCCCATACAGTAGTATGGCAGCAGTAACCGATCTAGCAACTTTGCCAGACGCTTTTTGTCTTATATAGGCGCTGCCGACCGCATCGCGTTACTCTGATTGGTTCCATACCTCTGTTATTTGCATACGCACGTCTATACCAGTTTTTTTTGGCTCCCCAGTGTATTCCGCCACGTGTAAAATTAACATTGCCATATGTCTGATCACTTTATTCGTGCATCGGCCAAGTGCATCTACGTAATTATTACAGACGTATATATTTTACAAGTTTGCTAATTCCTACACTTAGCTGCAAAAAATAGAAAGCAAAAGAAATCATTTCAGTATTCACGTCAAGACATGTAACTACTTTCTCTCCGGTTCCCAGTTCACTAAATTGTTCGTCTTGCCAACTAAACTTTCAGTGGGCATAATTCTAGTGGTGGTATCACTGATTCAGTTTTACACTGTAATTTCATATACTAAAGATGAGGTAAACCGTGCCCAACATTGAACTGCTTTTCTGCCAGCACGACTAGCAGAAACGCGTGGATTGGATTTGAGGATAGAATACCGTTTAGTAACCAAGTACTTTGAGATGTTTTTTACTTCCTCTAACCAATTTGTAATGCAGTTTGATTAAATTCAAATTGGTGTATTATTAATATAAATGTTATCGTCAATTAAAAATTAAGACACGAACGAACACGTTCATTATTGTTGACCATGTGACTTTGACAGTTGTGTATGATTAGGGTTAGTCTATGGTATTTCAGGACCTAGATCCTCGCCCAGTCCGGTCGCCCTGGCCCGCCACCCCGCCTGCAGCAGTGCCATCTGTCGTCAGCATCGTTAACTACGTTCGCAGACAGGCGTGAAGAATGACAATTGTCAATTTACCACCCCCCACGACTGCGCTAGCAAACGCCTGCGCCACTCTAGTCTAGAAGCCATCATACCCGGCTACATCTTCATTAATATTTGAACCTAGTGAGCGAACAAGGCCTTTGCTAACACGCGCACACGTATTAACGCCATTTATTTCCCACACCTCTAGAGTTTCAGCACCGAAAATCCCAACTTAGACTCGAGCGCTGAAATGAATTTAAAAAAAACTGTAATTTGTCAGATGTTTTGGAAATTGTCTTGAAGAATAACTACCTAAAGAAATTCATTACGTATCCGTATTTTTTACTGTAAACGAAAATCACTAAAAATTATGACGGAATTGCAAACTGACCAGACACGCACAAACACAATCGGCGTGACATGTGTGGCAATATTTACGAAGTGTCCCATAGTATTCAGTTATCATAACGTTATTTCGTACTACAGTAACAATGATGTAAAATGAAATAGTTGTTTCCTGCGGCATGCTTCGGCATGACCGGCAGAAATATTAGCTAGAAATTTGTACAACATGTTGATAATGAAGCAAGCAACACTGCCAACTGTGGTAACAGAGGGAAGTACTCAAGTCGCACAGAGACGAGAAACTCGAATTTTAACCAAGAAGTATCGGGTCCTTGTGAGAGAGTATGTTTGTATGATAGCTGTCCTGTGTGCTATCCGAAGGCCATCCAAATTATCCTATAATAACGATTAAAAAAACGAAGAGGTCAAAAAGAAGCATATTTTCATGGCTTAGGGTGTCATTCATACACGTGCCCCGAGATTCATAGATCTCAACATTACAAAGAAAGAAACGTGTTATTTTATGTGTGATTATTATTCTGATGTTCACGAGGTAGCTCTGAAAAACGTTAAGATCTTCACTAATCAGAAATCGCTACAAGGAAATGTTTACATAAATTTTCTTTCCATAAGTCTACGTATCCGATAACTAAGGCTGCTTGCTGCAACGTATTTTTTGGCTACTATTTTTATATCTACAGCAGACATTTTAAAGCGTTTCTAGGGAGGGGCCAGTAAATTACCGAAATTTAACTACGCCACGTTCACAACCAAGAACAAATTCAGAACATATCGTCGATCAAAAGCTTAATCCGAACGACAAATTAACACATTTCTAGTTCTCTTCGTTTCAACTGAGAGGAGGCGAATTTCAAATTTCGCGCATCAATTATGTATTTATTTCTTGTCATGTGCAGGGACTATCATATTTATGATATCGAATTGGAAAAACGAAAGTACGTAGTAAGAAACTACAGTAGCATTCACTTTGGCCGGTAACGAATATCGCGCGGATAATCAACCCAACTGCCACAATACGAGTAATGCATGTTAAGCGCATGACCAATACATAGGTCTAGTAACAATGTATCAAAGTCAAGTCCCAGCATGGAGATTATACCTAATAGCGTTGTCATTGACACTAACCAACACGTATAGCATTTATCGAAGGGAAGAAGTAAAACATACCACACCCCAGTACAGATGCTTGTGAAGTAGGATGCGTGGATGCTGTAACTGGAATCCCTGGATTGTGTCATGAGATGGTGCCATCTAACAGAGCAGCTACGGAATGTATTGGTGAGGTAAACGGGAGCACCAAGGTAAACCCACCAGTCCACGACAAAGATCCAGAATTCTGATTCGGGTCCACTTTGCATCAAACTAAGATCGCCATCATGGAAGGAAGGAAGGAGTTGTGAACACACGACCACCAGAAAAGTATATCTTTGCTAAAAGTCAAAATAGACCGTGAAACTAAATGAGTAACATAAGAATGAAGCTACATTGACGTGAACCTACCTTGAACATTCACGAATTTAATTGCATACTATAGATAAGCGCGGAAGGCTACAAAATGGCCGTAAGTCATACAAACAGAATGTATAATTTGGCGTTATAATTAAGTAACATGTTACGCCTCGAATAAAATGTATAAGCCATTCACGGTTACTTCACACTTATCTGAAACCCTGCTAAAGTTCTACTCCCAGGATATTCCTACGCCTCATGCAAACAAAGCTGAACCGAGTCTAGAGAATTACACCAAACTGACAGCGTAATGCCGCATTCGTGCGCTCTCAGTGTAATAATATTTTGCACAAGAACTATTTCTTACTAGGCATTACCAACACGCCCATTTCCTCCCTGTTATATCCATATTAATTATAGATGAAATATTATAACTTGTACATAAAACATACGTCAAAATTCAATTTAACAAAAAATAAGGTACTTTTATGTTAACACAAGTATAAAACGCTTGTGATACGTGACATCTTTAAGAAACAACTAAGCACGTTTATCGTGGGGTGATTTTTCAAAGGTTTGATTCAAAAAGTGTGAAGAAAACGCGAATAGACTATATACTGTATTTTGCGTCCGTCGCTGAATCTACAGCCACACGACTAGCACTATCACGAGTCTGAACCAATAGTAAATACTTAGCACTCGCGTGGCTTCATCCTTGTGGTCGAGTCGAATACGAGAATGAGATATGACCTTGCCAGCAGCGAATGAACAAATTATATTTTAAGTATAATGTGGAACTGCGTTATGCGAAATGGCACGGCATATAGTCATTGCTGATTATACAGATTTATAAAAAATTATCCACCGTAATGTGATGCAACAACAATGACTTGTTATGTAAACATTAAGCACGAAACGTATCTGATTCAGATAAAAAGAAAAGAATACAAGTTATCATAACACGCAACATGCAGAAAAAATATATGTAGGTTATCAGTACATTTAAGTTTAAAAATAGGCTAATAAGTTGACGCATATATTGATGTAAAATTACTTCACGAAGTATCGAAATTATTTATTTAAATTTGTTGTGCTGTGATGGCTGCCTCGTTTCAGACAGGCTTTGCGTCCGACGTAAGGGTACGTCTGTCATCACACGTTGCAGTATACATGAGTAGCATTAAAAAAAAACATTATATATGGTATACGAGATATTTAGGACTGGAATTCAGATATCAGTCCTTAATGTTAACATGTTATTAGTATGCTGAGATTTTACGGAATATGTGGTCCAATTTCTCTTTATTTCAGTTATCACTACTTAACTGCATGAAGCAAATGTAAGTATACATAGTTTTCACTAACAAAAACGTAAGTAAATTTCTCACAAAAGTGACCCTCTCTCTTGCTTTTATTTTAATACTGCGACTACACGTGTGATTCCTCACATTCCAGACTGTACCGTACTCGCACACGGGACGTTTATAGGCAAAATCCTCAAAGCGATACGAAGTAAAGTCTCTCCAAATCTCTTCTATTTCACTCGAATTCTGAGCCAAACGTCGGAAATAAAAAAAGCTTTACAGTCACGCCGTGGAGGGCGGCAGAAGCCCAAAAGCTCTTGTTAGCGTCGACAGAGTGCGGAATTGCGATCTGCTGCCTGGTAATTAGAGCAGATGGGCGCCTCGCATGTGACATGCAAGTAACACATCAAGAGGCGCGCCCTTATTAGCAGCGTTGTTTGACTGATGTCTGTCTAACAATACCACTACATCAATGAACCCCAGCACGGCGTAATGAACCTAATACAACTTGAACCCTGCAAACCACAATTCCGCCCCACAGACATCACGACGCCACGCGAATATTTGGCATATTACTTTATTTAATCAATGCAACAATAAATGCAGGTATTCAGATTTCAGTCACCCCCCCCCCCTCTTTCCAACACCACTGGGGGACTTGAATGTAGTTTACATGTAATGTACGATTTAACCAGAGAATTATTAATTTTATGATTAGATTCGTATTTGTAGTTTTATGGGCCGTTCAATTTTTCATAATAGTGACGGAATTACAACACACGCGGCCTTGCATGATCAGTATTTACGACAGAGAGCTTGCTACGGATGCCACAAGACGCCAAGTGGACATACCATTGCAACCTGCCCTCGGAAGTGTGTGATATTAGGAGTGCTTAGGAAACGATTACATCCTCGTATTTAGATTTTTTTTTAATGTTGCAGGATAAACGCCCCAATTGTAGTAGGACTACAGTTTAAAGTTTCCTATATTTAATACTAGCAAACCAGCCCGGCTTCACCCGGTAACAATTTAGTTTTTACTACGATATTTGAAAGACAAAAATTGTTACTGTGGGTCATCCTTAAAATATAAACACATGCTTTCTCGGACTTTTCTGTNCTAATTGTAGTAGGACTACAGTTTAAAGTTTCCTATATTTAATACTAGCAAACCAGCCCGGCTTCACCCGGTAACAATTTAGTTTTTACTGCGATATTTGAAAGACAAAAATTGTTACTGTGGGTCATCCTTAAAATATAAACACATGCTTTCTCGGACTTTTCTGTAGAAAGTTTTGAGAGCTACAATTCTGTAGCACATTAATTTGATGTATCTCTTATGATTTAGTCAGCGCAAGCCATGTAAGCACCCTAAAAGCGGGTTTTTACGACTTTATTACAAACGGTTAGACATTTCTCTACTAGTATTACATTAAAAATATAAATAAATTATACACCAAAACCTTCCTCAAGAAATTCTCTAAATGATGCTGAAAACAGCATCAACATCCATCAAGTAGTTTGCGAATACACAGACAGACGCGGATAAGCCACTTTGTTTTATACCATTTACAGATTATTCAGATCTGTGTCACCTCTCTATTAAAACTGCCCTCGAATATTATCGGGGAAGATGGACATTGTGCGAATACGACTTTTTGCTAGAAAAGGTAAAAATAAACTACCTAATGCCGAATGGTTTTGCTTTAAACTTATTAAGTGTGCAGTTTCCATAAGAGGCAAATGAAAAGAACAACCATTCAGACGTAGTTTAATCTGTGAGCTTTCATCGCATGCAATGAAGTTTCGCTGTTTAAGATAATTATGCATACACAAATATAGAAATATAAACTTATTTGAAATTAATTTGAAACATAATTATGTATAGGTATATAAATATGTAAATAAAATATTATTTTTAATTATTTTATACATAATTATGTATATTTGAATATGGGAATATAAAATTATTTTTAATTTATATATTTATATATATGGTTACAAGCATATTTAAATAACATATTGTTATGTAAGAATCTACGTGTTTTATCTGGGGCGAGCGAGTATGTGAGTTGTGTCAGAGTGCTCCCATATTTTTTTATATATAAATTTTATGGTGGAAAGTCTTTTTTGGGCACGAGCTAGGCTATTTACTGTAAAATGAACCTCATTTATATAGAGAAAAAAATTGACAATTGAAGTTCTGACAACGTGAGGTGAACATCGATTTGGAAGCGTTCTCTCGTCATACCACGAAGATGAACTGCGAATACGAAGGCTTGCCTTTGACCTCAACGGTCATGGAGCCACGACCTACATCATCGCTAACTGGTGAGAACTGCCCGTACGAAGAGCCATTTTCGTGCGATGAAGCATTACGACATTCGATCCAACGTACGACGTTCGTAATGTACACGATTGTGTACACTGGGTCAGAAAGGGTTAATTTAAGGATATACTAATTGTCCCTTTGCTTTAATTCTTGGAATGTTGCCCACCCCTCACCAGCCACCACCCGCCAACTAGTCCATTCTCGGTTACTTCCAACTATTCTAAAACCCTGCTTAAGTTCTACTAGCTGTTCCTACGCCTCATGCAAACAAAGCTTAACAGAGCCTAGAAAATTACACCCAAGACAACACGCTGTATTCGTGCGCACTTAGTTTAACAATATTTTGCATTAGAACCATTTATTACTAGATATTACCAACATGCCTATTATCCTACTGTTTTTATTAATATTAATTATAAATAAAATATTACGATTTATAGAAAAAGTAATAAGTAAAAGTTTGATTTAAGAAATAATAAGATACTTTTATGTTAACACAGGTGTAAAACCCTCGCGATATATGACATGTTTAGGAAACAACCAAGAAAGTCACTCTTGGGGTGATTGTTCAAAGGTTTGATTCAAAAAGGTGTGAAGCCGCCCACGACAGTGAATGTGCTGCAGGTGGCGGGCGATGTACGGCTCTCCACCGCCAATCAGCGCGGCTGCAAAGTGACGGGCCGCGCACACAGAAGACGGGTATCAATCCGCGCTCACGGGGAGGTAACGAGCTAGCCGGACTCGGCAGCTGACCCGCGGCGGACGGCCATATAAGGCGGTCGCCGTCGAAATGCACGGAAACGGGCGCCGCAGAATNCAAATAAAAAAAATAGAAGCTGGCAAATGATCGCGAACGTGGAATGGTTCGCTAACCGCCGGACCCGGGCGGAACCACACGCGCGCTGCAGCTAGTCACAGTCAGTGTGGAATAAGGATATGGGAGGGGGGAAATGGGGGAAAAAAAAAACAGGTTCCGCAAGAGTACCGTTAAACAGTTCTGTCGGTCTGTGGGGCCGGGCGGCGACGGCGCTGTGGCCTCCGCGGAAGAAAGGCATACGTGGCCGGCACAATGGTACAAAGGAGAAAAAAAAACTGATCCACTGTCCCTCACTCAATGGGCAAGTAGGGCTGACGCAAGCCCCTGCAACTCGAATAGGGAAAACGAATTCGTTTCGCCATGGATAACCCGAAGTCGAGGTTCTACTATCTTACAACTTTGACATTTTTTTATTAAAGCATAATTAAACAGGATATTTACTACCTGCACATCGTGAAAAATATACAATACACGACCATGTTTTTTTTTCTCTTCATACATTGTAGAAGCAGGTGCTTGGTTACATGTTTCAATTTTTGTGGCAGTAACACAGAATTCTTTGTCTTTGTGTCTTTCACATCAGTTATTTCATACCACGAATATTTTCATTAATATCTGCATGAAACTGTTTGCAAATAGTGCTTCATCTTCATTATTTTATGATTCTCATTTTCTGGAATGCATTATAGTGTGAATTAACCGCAGGCAACGCAATAAATAACGTTTCCCAGGAAACGTGGGCTAGTTGTAAAATAAAAATTAAATTAAGGCTGGCCACGTCATGCGCCTTGATCTGCCAACGTAACAAAGTGAACATTTTTTTGTAGTTTACTCTGTGTTCCAAAGTTGGCAGTACCGTAGAACGTATTTCGCCAAACAAATGAATAAGGATCAGTTCTCTAGTTGCTCTGCTGGACGGCGTTCCAAAACTTTACTCTGAGAGTAGAGTAAAGTAACAGAGAGTAATAGCAGAGGAAATAAAGAGTAAACGAGCACTGATTAACCAATCCATGTAAATTCCGAAATATATTTAAAACTTTCCTCAAATTCTATTTTTTTTTCTAAAAAAAATTAGTTATATACATAAACAGCTTTAATTACCATCAGTAAACACAAGTAATTACCACAAGTAAACATTTGTAAACAATGCCTAAAAATGCTTTCAAAGAAAGTAAGAATTGTATCACTCGTCATTTGTAATTTTCCCGAGTGTGCCTATAACCAGATGTCCACATTTTCTTTCATTTTTATTTAATTCTACTAAACTTCCAGCAATTTTCAGTTTACACTTGGTTTCTCGCTGAAATAGTGCGTGTAAAAGATTCACTCTGGCAACATGCTCAGAGTGATAACTCCGGAGTTTTGGGACACCGCCATGAGCTAGTAAAACATTTACTCAAGTGTGTTTTGGGACAGCCAAAGAGAAAAGTTTGCTCGCAGAGTTAACATTTCGGAACGCCGCCCTAAGTTTCAAATGTTCCCTTGTGTGCTACTTGGGTGAGACGATGATCAACGGGACACGGAGATGATTGACTTTGTGACGGGTGCAAGGGGAAATGTCAAAGTCACTCGCCACCTAGCAGAAGAGGGACACGCATGGGAAATCTGAACTAGAAAGCTGCAGAAGGCAAAAGCGACGGTGGAATGGAACAAAAAAAAAAAGGAGGAAATTGAGAGTTAAACCCGGCTTCTTGCCCCCCTCCCGAAAGGTCACCGTTATAAAAGCCCCGTGTGGAATGTCAACAGGTGAAGACGGGCACTTATAACCTGGTCCCTGTGCTGGTGGCGAACTGAGTTGCTATAACACAGGTTTTTTTAAAACATACTATTTAACGTGTGCACAATATGTTTGCACGCGAAAAGACAACACTTCAGACTAGGACGGAAAAAGAACTTTCAACAGACACGTTTATTGCTGACACTATTTCTGGGCTCTTCAGAATGGCCACAAAATAACATTGGCAAACTGTTATAGCTTAAAATATTGTGGGTGAATTCTTTTTGAACTAATTAATATAGGGCCCAGCAATATACTTTGCTACAGATTATCCACAAATAAAATTATAGGGTCGCCGTTTGTTAGTCTCGTAGGTACACGCAGCACGACGAGAACACTGCAGTTCAGTTCAGAGCCTTCCGCGTAGCGGTGATGGAACACATGATGCGCGTGGCAGTATCGCCCTTATCGCTCCCGCGCTTCTCTTCCTCAAAACTCGCGGGAGTCGGGATTTTCTGTGACGTCTTCAAGTTGTGATCAAGGAGTCTGTGACGTATCTCGATTAATATCGGACCTGTGAACGAGTGTTGATGAAGACTTACCTTGTTAAGTTCGATGGGAAAAAGGGGAGGGGAGGGAACCGAACATACACGTAAACAATACGCCTTGTCCCGCTGGCATCAAAAGCAGCTGGTATCGACCATTCAGCATCATTTCGATGTACCGCGAATATCAAAGCGGCAGCAGTCACGCGATGCTTTCGGATTGCCGTGGATTATTTTTCGGCCGGCTGCGCTGGCGAATAATGTGAGAGACCAGCTCGTCTGCGGCATCTTCGTTCTGGCCAGACCGTGATGTTACAGAGTATCAGGTACTTCCCATAAGCGAGGACAACTGAGGGTCGGAGTGATCCCACACACAAAGTAGAGGTATCTGGACCAGCCCCAAGTTCTGAACGCATCCCACACACTACATTCAAGCGATATACGGGCCCTCTCACTGATCGGATCGAGCACTCGGCGACGTTTGGGATCGAGAAACTAGGAGTCCCGCCAACCAGACATCACACACCCATCAACACTAACACAAAAAAAAAATTGTCTTGTAAAAACTCTCAGGGAGGTTTAGACCTTCGTTTCGAGCCCAGCCCTCTTCACAACTCATGAAACAATCGAGGAAGTGTCTGGAGACATGCTGTGCTTCCAAGAATACACGACCGTGATAACCTTTAAAGTCAAAGTATCCTACATAAGGGACGTGGCGCGAGCGGAATTAATAATTTAGACTGTGCTCAGCAGATGACAGCAGGCATTTGAGATGCGGCAGACTCATGTCATCAAAATCGCCCCTCTGAAATCCCTCATGTGGTGGAAGACATTATTTCCTATTGCGACCATATCCCCTACAGCTGCTGCCAATAGCACGAAACACACAAGTCCCGGCGTAAGACAGAGAGTTTTACAAATACATGTACAGTTCCGAACAAATGCCTAAAGTTTTATCTGTGACTTAAAAGTGTTAATTTCTCAACGGGGCCGCAGGTTGACACGCCATGTAAAACAATGGGCCAATTATAAATAAGCAGCAAATAAATATTGAATCATGTGCAACACAGTCTGAACCAAAGTGGCCCCCCTCAGTCTTCATAACGAGTGATAATAAGTTGTGAAATAAATAGCTATAGGATATTTATATTTTTGTAGGACTGCAAGTAAATTAGGAAATTAAAATTAGCTATTTTATTTAATTAAAACCTCCATCCCTTCACTAAAATGAGTGAGAGGACTGCACGAAAGCTGACGACCACCACAGATTGATTCCGGCAAAGACACTGAGCGCCGATACATAAATTACACGTAAGCGTGTCAGTAGTAGCTTCGATAAGCTCAGATGCATGAAGCGAATTTAAGTGTTCGGAGCACGGAAGCACGGGAGTTTTAAGGGCGACAATCGCAAGTGCATAAAATGCCTCGTCGCCTCTAAACGCACGGCAACAAACTTGCGTGCAGTCATGCGGTACAGTCGTTAAAACACGGGGCTTACGGCAGTGCCCCATTTTCTGTGCATAGCAATAAAGGCAAGTTCCGCTGCACTAACTCTACGTAAAAGTTTTTTAACTAGACATTTCAAACTTAATTTTTTTTCTTCTGAAAACACGGGTTCTCAGCCATTTTCTTGTTGGAAGGAATTGATGAAATTGTTTATTTTGTGTTCACGACAAAAAAATCTAGGATGTTAAAAAAATATTTAGTAAAAGCCAGATTTTTATTGTGTGCTTATTATGTTTTTTTTAATTATCGAAGTATAGTGGCATATACATTATAACTTTCATTGTTTACATGGATGTACATAAAGTCAATTATTAAAAAAGTTGTGGCAATATTTTTTTTACATACAACCATTGCATTTATTATAATTGCTAAGGTTGACGAAGGTTATCTTCGAAGATATGCTTTCTAAAGCATATCCAAAATGAAAACAAGCTTAAATTATTATTTTAAGAAAAGAATATTAATAGAGTGTTTTAAAAGGTAATGAACTACATTTTAGTAAACTATCGGTTCATTTACAAATTACATATGCTTGATACAATTTTGAGTAAAATTTACATTTGGATTCACATATCTACATATATAAAAGAAAAAACTGATTGACTGACTTATGATATATCAACGCCCAGCCCCAACCACTAGTCCTAGAAACATGAAATTAGGAGGAAAAATGTATTATATAAAATAGGCAGGCAGCCACTATTGAGGGATTTTTCAAAATTCAACACCAAAGTTGTGTAATGGGTGCTCAAAGTTTGTATGGAGAAATAAATATTAGATTGTCATTTAAATCCACCGAACCTCTCTAATGGCACTAGGCTGCAAGTGAAAGCTATTTTAATTATTTCCTATTTTAAATGTTTGTGCCACGTATTCCATTGATTCCCCATGACCTCCCTTTTGAATACAAGAGACTGCAGTTCCCCTCAAAGTGTGCCTCGGATGACGATAAATAATTCGATAAATAATTCGCAAGGGCACTCTCTCAAATTCGCAGGAGCTGACTTGAGGCAGGACTGTCTCTCCCGGTAGGTTTTGCGTGGCGTGCTTGCGTGTAAGCTCGCCCTTCAACCTGGTTGTTTTGGCGCCACCCTCTAAAATGGTAAAGAACATTGTTTACAAAGAAGCATGTTAGAAGCTTACTTTCAGGTTCACATGGGCCGATTACTAAAAACCAACTCCAAACTTAACAGCCTCAATTATCTTATTTTTGGACTTGCATTTTATTCCACTTTTATTGAAAAAAAATTGTATTCCATTTTAAAAACATACTTACTATTTAGAAAATGTAACGGAAAAACCAATTCCACGCGGAAAAAGTCGCTGGAAAAAACTAGTTTCATTATAAAGTTACACATTTTACCATTGCAGACAGGCGCACTAATATACGAGAATAATTTGTATAAATGTTGGCATAAAACGTGTGAAACAGTTGACCAGTGTACTTCTGTGAAATAACGGCGAAATCTGCTTTTTCCGCAAGCAAAGATTTCTGCGTGAGCTCAACTTTTTTGGCGTGGTCCGTGTGGAAAATGACGACGGTATGTGATCGGCTGTTCCAGCTTCCATTCCCGCTCTGTATGTCCGACGTGATCGGCGTACCTGTGAACCAGCCGTAACTGGTACCAGGGGCCGCGGTGTCGCAGCGACTAGGGCGCTCGCCTCCCGCTAAGGCGACCCGGGTTCGATTCCCGGCTGGGATCGCTCCCGGACTTACGCACGTGGGAGTCGTGCCGGACTATGCTGCTGGTCGGCGGGTTTTCTCGGGGATCTCCCGTTCTCCCCCTTACATTCCTACGCTGCTCTAAACTCATATCGCTTCACCGTTATCGGCTCTCAAGACCCCGATGTAAGGAGCAGTCCGAACCTCTATACTCCACTAGACTCAATGCTACCATAATTTGCATTACAGGCGAGCACATGAGTCAGCGACTTTGGTCGACGGGATTGTCGGGCGACAGATCTGCAATACATCGCCGGTGCCAAGGCGCATGACGACCGCAGGGCAGCCGCAGCGGCCAAGGTCAAGCAACGACCCCGAGGAGGACGGCGGGGTCACCGCGGGAGCTGCCCGGGGTAAATAACCCTCGTCAGGGGGTTGCCACGCAGAAGGGCCCGGGGGCAGTCGGTCGCGTGCCGGCAACCCCTTTCCCGACAGGAATGACCGCCGGTCGAGGGGTCGATATCTGCAGAAGGTGGCGTGACGAGTGGTGTACTTGGGCCCGCTGCCCTGGAACACGACCGGCCGACGGCTATTTCCAGACGGACCCGCCGTCGACGGGGGTCATCCCGAGGGCGACCGGCCACTCCGCAATCAGAGGCGTCTCAGGAACGACCGGGTCGTTTCACGCAGGCTCCAGACTCACGAGGCCCTCGGACCACCGAGCCCAAATCCGAGTGGCACTTAACCGACAGCAATCAGGAGGTCCTGTCGCCTTTGACCTTCCTCAGCTGAGTGACACGACGCATATCACTACCACGCAATGCAGTAAAAGAGTCCTCCTAAGCACAGAGGCGAAATGGCGTGGCGGTTCCTTTGATGTCTACATACCCATTCTCCGATTGGTAGCGCGAGGCTCTGGGAACGTCTGATTGGCTACTGCGTGCTGCGAAGCGTTACCTGTTCGCTGGGCTGCGAACGGCGTGTGTGACCGGCGTTTGAGGAATAAGCGTCTGTTTCAGCGCTGTATGACTCCATACTTTTTGTCGAAAGTGTCCATCACTTTCCCGGAATAAAAGTTCGTGGAAAACTACACTGAGAAATGCGTAGCCGCTTATTGCTTTAAGAAGCCTTTTAGATTAACTACGACACTCTCCTTGAATAAATCTGAAACAACAGTCCCATTATAAAATCCGATGGATATTACTAAAAAGAGGATAATGAAGCTATAGATAAAAAATATTTCATAAAAGTTATATGAATATGTTATCGATTTCAGGTTTCGTTGAACTGAAAATTCTGTCTCTCCTCGCCAGTACCAAGTAAGCCTACCTGACGTTCTAACCTTGGAAACATTGTTAGAACCACTGTGCATTATGCAAGCTTCTAACTTACTACCTACTACGCTTAACATTTTTGTGGTCGGTATTTTAGATGAAATGGTATCATATTTCTCTTCATCGAGACTGGTTTGTAGACCTTCTGCAAGCGAATGTGCGTAAATAGAGGGATTATTATCGGCCATTTGACTTCACTCCAAGACCCTTATACACGAGCGAGATCAAAACCTATTCTTCTCTTTGGGTTTTTCAGAGTAACTGCAGCTGTGTGAGCGTAAGCTGTGGCAATATATATTGCGTTCAATTAAACTGTAATTCATTTATTGTGTCCTGTTCCACTGACTTCCATGGCAAACGATGGAAAATAAGCATGCCTAAATGGTCCTGAAATTTTTCAGTACCAACCTCATGCGCTATCGTTACAGTAACTATGAAGAATCGGCTGTTCATCACAGCAACACCTTGTACAACGGAATCTTGAGAATCCAGCCACACAATCGTGAACCCTTTAACAAGTGAGACAAAACGAGCGTCGAGCTCATGTGGCGAGGCTGAACACAGTGGTTCATGTTCAACTCTCGCCCATCGTCAATTAGAATCTGTATGGGCCGAGACAGCACCACGTGGTTTGTTGTATGAAACCCCATCATAATTTGGAGACGTCGTCGTCTTTAACGTTTGTATGGCCAACAGTGCGAGTCAAGTGCCACCGCTGCAACGCCTCGCTCGGCCCAGAACCAAGGGAAATGAGAATGGACTTGAAGTCCGTCTCTAGCTGCAAGGAGAGGCGAGAAAGACGGCGGGTACGTTCGGAGCGGTCGAAGCCTCACAGGAAAAATGTGGGAGAGTGAACATGCATGCGGCACAGTAGCCAAGCTCTGTGTTCCAAAAATTTGGACTGCTGTCCTTCCGAAAGCATCATCAACACAACATGGGATGGATTCCAGGTTAGAGCACTTGGTATGCAAGTATTTTGAAAACGTTTTTTTACAGTTCCTCTAACCTAGTTTTAACGCAACTGGAGTGTATTGAAGTTAGACGAAGTATTTTGTTCGTATAAAAGAGTGAGACTGTTGGAAAATTCAAACGCAGACACATATGTTCGTTACTGCTGACCATGCGACTTCGACAGATGTATGGGCGACGGGAGAATCAATGTTGGAGAAATGCGTAAAACGCAGAAGACGAAAATCAGTCTACATCATCTGTAATGGGTATACATCATAAAAAACTTAAGCAGTAGGCACTAAAAAGTAAGCAAAAATAGCCAGGCTCCCAAAATTATATAGACACAATAGCGATGTTAGTGCTCAAGCTCGACCAATAGAAACGCACTTCGGAAAAATCATATTCTGCCGTTTTTTTCTTTTCGAACTATTCAGTTGTAGTAAATAATTCGAAAATATGATTATTTACATGCATGCTTTCCGGTGATTAACTGCAATTAAGTATTCCAAAACATGTCCACTGCAGTATGTAGTAGCAATTTTATTGTGTTGGAATATGTCTGAACCAATGCGCTGGAAAAATGTCTACTGCATACTAAGTTTTGTATCGTGTAAGCCCCTTTAGCGTGTGCAACCAAGGCGAACCGGGTTCGATTCCAGGCGGGGTCGCTCTCGGATTTTTCGCACGTGGGAATCGTGCCGGACGATGCCGCTGGCGGGCAGGTTATATAGGAGACCTCCCTTTCCACCCGTCCGTTGCTACGTACTCACCTCGCTTCACCACCATCGGCTCTGAAGACCTCCATGTTAAGATCAGCCCAAACCTCTCCCCATAGTTGAAGCGGTCAGCGCAGAAGCTAGTGAGCGCGGCGAACCGGCTGACAACTGAATATAGTAAAATCCAGTTGAGGAAATAGTGCGCAGAGGTCACAAGCGCGTCGAGCAAGTCGGGGAGAGTCCATTGCCGCTGCACGAAGGGTGAGGTTGTTCAGTTCGGTAGTGACAGCCGCCGAGAATGCTTAGTCGAGGACGGCTCCTTGTGTGAATATTACCCGTCGAAAAAACATTAGCCGCGTCGGCGGTATTTAACAGATCGTTAGTAGAGATATATGTTATCCGTTTGTTACGTATAGCAACAGCAGGTGCGTACCTGTAAAAGTGCTAACACAGCCCGTCCCAAGTCATGGAGCCGTGTGAATGGTTATAACTTGTATGCGAAGTTTGAGGGCAAGTAAAACGACGTGAGCAGCGGGATATGGTTACCTACTTCATAAATAAATATAGATTTAATTATTTTTTTATTAAATGTTTAATTTTTTTTTAGAATTATTATTTTGCTGTGGCGAGGGTTGCTGGGAGGACCTCTGAAAATGTATATTTTTAATTAAAATTATTTTTAAATTTTTAAAGATTTCTTTTAGAAATTTCTACATTTATTTTGTAATTTTTTGGAATTTCTTAAAACTTTTTAAAGAATATTTTGCGAATTTTTTGTATTTTTTAAATTTAATTTTAGAATAATTTTTTTTTAGAAATGTTTGTACTTTTTTGGTTCAAGGTCATGCATGGGTCATGGAACAGTGCCACGTGGTTTCCCTCCCTCCAGCGGCGAGTGTTCAGAAAGTTCCTCCCTTACACTGCCCCCCTCCCACGTCCCCCCCCC
>NQII01000390.1:518041-538373 GCA_002778355.1 Clitarchus hookeri | reverse complement strand
CGACAGGTGGCGCGCCGCTGTCCGCCTCAAGGTCACGTCGGCGTCGGCGACGGCAGCGCGTCCTTGGAGGCAGCAGTGGGCTGCCGAAGACGTCACCTGCAGACACTACCGTTACAGCATTCTCACCCCATTCCTGCGCCGCGACCACGAGTCGGTGCCACAAAAATGTCGCCACCGAATAACAAGAGTACTGTCCGACACACTCAAGCGATACTCCGGGAAACATGTAGAACACAAGCTCTTTCTCCCCCCTGGGCGGCGTTCCAGAACGTTACTCTGCGAGTAAACTCTGCTCTTTGGCTATCCAATACACTTTGAGCAAATGCCAGGGTAAAACTTGTACATGCACTACTTCAGCGAGTAACGAAAGATAAAACTAAAATGGCGGAAAGTTTAGTAGAATTATACAAATCGAAAGGAAATGTGAATGTTTTTTTATACAGAAACAAACGGGAAAATCGCAAATGACGAGTGATAAACTTAATATTTTTATTTAAAAGTTAACTTTTATCAACGTTACGTTTACTTTTGCTATCCTCAGCTGTTACTCTCTGTTACTTTACTCTACTTTCGGAGTAACGTTTTGGAAAGCCGCCCCCAGAGCAGCAGCTCCAAGGTCGTGCTGACAGTTCGGACGAAACATGCACATGCGGATTACGTGCACAATTACTTTCTTCTAAGCACCTGTTGTTATTAATAAGAGTTAACACGAACAGCCAAACCACGCATGGCAATAGACATACCAACGGAATCAAGAAAATGGGTGAATTAAGATAAATATGTTAGTATTGTTTTTGGTTTTCCTGCGGTAGGAATACGTGTACGCTGTGAGACAGACTACCCTGTTTAGTTTAACTCTCCATCCATCGCACCACGCTATCGAGCAGGTAACTCAATGTGTCCCACAGAAGGCGACTACAGCAGTCCGTCGTAGATGTTCCTTACCTAAGTTTGTGGAACAGTACGTACGAATACAGAGGCACAGAATTGGTATAGTAAATTACAAATGAGAAAATAATCTTCGCGCAGCTTTGAGAGAGGGAACGTAGAGGANGAAAATAATATTCGCGCAGCTTTGAGGGAGGGAATGTAGGGGAGGCATTATAGGAGAGCAGCCCCCTGCAGGACACTCGCCGCTGGAGGGAGGGAAACTACGTGACATTTGTTCTGTCCGGTACGACACAGTAGAAACAGCGCTCTGGAGCTAATGGAAGGGTGGCGAGACTCGTTGCAACTGAGTGTCTGGGAAATTATCGACGCTGGACTGCTGTGTGTGCAGTTGTGTTTATAGATCTGGAATGCTTTTCCTCCTGCAAAACCCTATTGGATCAGGCTCAGGATAGAATGCCAACACGCTGAACTAGGTTCAGATTACGTGCTCTCAAGCAAGTGCAGAAAACAATTCCGATACCATCAACTAAATAAAGGACTGTTAACTCTCCAAAATTAAAAATCAACTTTTTTTAAATAACATATGCAAACAATTCAAATAAAGAACTTTTAATGTGTTATAAAATACGGAAATTGTTAGTTGATTCACTGGAAAACGTTTCTGATACACAGCACCAACAGAAAAAAATGATTTTGAACTCACAAAATATAAGAATTAGCACATTCTAAACGCAACTTGGTGCCGTCAGTTAGAATTTCAAACTTTTCATAACACGTTAAGATACGGAACTAAATTTTTCTTAATTCACTGCCAGCGTAATTCTAAATATTTCTGACATTATTTACATTGACAGATACGCAGAGACATCTTTTACAAAAGTTACAACGTATTCATCACTTCTCATGGCAATGCAATACAGTCATTTGGGGTAACTTTGCATTAACGTGGGTAACACTGAACCACCTGCTTAATATGATTTCAAATGAAGGTCCGAAGATACTCTGCACTTCACCGCCCTATTTAAAAGTAAAACTGTTGACTAGGAAGTTAAACATAACGGCGAGGGCTGCAGAATATTAATTTAAAACGTAAATACGTGGTGCAAAGTTAAACCGGAATTGACACTAAGTTACCTTAAAATACGGTAGCGTATCTGAGTGGTACCCGGTAGTTCGATAACTGCCGTCTTCTGGGAATAGATAGTCTTCTCAAGTATTTTCCATTCCAGTAGATTGGAATTAGACACTGATTAGCCAAATGGCATAAAAGTAAATAAATATTTTATAGCATTATTATTATTGTTGCATGATAGGACACGCGCAGTGAAAACGCATGCCTGCCTCCCAGCGACGGACGCATCCTTGTTTCTTCGGATTTCTTCTCTTGCACTCGGGGCTGTATAGTTTATCTTTGCTGCTTGCAGCCGGCTCATGGAGCGGCGTAATGTACTCAGCGAAATAATTCACGTCATATTGGGTCTGCAAAGTTTTACTACCCAGTATCGGAGGTGCACCACCGTGTCATAACTTCCTTTCAACTTGACTCCGGAAAGGTCGGCCATATTCCGTTTGGAAATAAACTCCAGCTGAAGAAGCCTTCCTCACGGAGCGTGGGGGTAAAAATGTGTTGGCTGTGGATAATACATTTACTCGCTTTGACGGCCGTCCACAAATCACGCGCTATCTGACGCCTCCCGTCCGTCCACACCCGGCTATTTCTCGGGAGCTGCCGAGTTCTGCATCGGTTACTTGAGTAATCGCTTCGAACTGTCATCAGTCATTCTGCAGGCGGGGGATATAGACTTGTGCTGCATGCACAACGCTCGACTTATAATAAAGCGATAACGAACTTACGTAAGCAAGTGGGTATGTGTGCACACCGACATAGCCACCTTGTAGTTATGGAAATGAGTCGTTTATCAGAAACAAATATACAAAGACCCAAGCTCGCAGTCACTTAGTTTAAATGGGGCATCAATGTTAAAGAAATTCCTTTCCAATACATAAATTTTAAAAATAATGCTTTGAAGCGAAAAAAAAAAAAATTGTACGCAACTTTTTCAGAAAATACCACCACGTTTAGAATAAAAAAAAAAAGTTATATTCTTAATTTTTTAAATGTAAATTTAAAATATTAAATTTTAGAAAAGTAATGTTAAACATAGAAACGTGCAATATTTCTCAACGAGCCATCATTCCTTACGAAAGGTCACGTAGAATACTTTTTCTTAAAAAGTTTACCTATAAAACTGATGCACTGAGAAAGAATTTATTTAACATTGATTTGCCTTTGAAACTGTGCGGGGCTGCAACAAGCGTGGTAGGAATAGGCCGTCAATCCACGGACGGTGCAGATGTTTCTTCCCTCAAATACGTAATGCGAGAAATTAACACAGGGTACTCGGCGCGCCACCGTCGGGATGTTTTATAAGGAAGANGAAGCTGGAGGGAAGGAGAGAGCGGCGCACAATACAATTACGTAGCTAGTCGTCCGGAGGAAAACTGCCTGGAGGCCGGCTTTCATCTCTGGCCGAGCCGCGACGAGAGTGAATCGCTGCACCTCGACACCTGGAGGCCAGCGCCACGCTTCTGGATCACTTGCTCCCGAAGGAGTAGAGACGTCTGGAAAGCTGGATCGAAGGCAGTGAGAATTTGGTATAGGGTAATACATGTTAATAAAACCCGTTGTTGTTGGTTTTTTTTAAGCCAATTTTGACGATATAAACCGGAAACAAAAACCGAAGTGTGAGAAATGATACTCTCGAGCTCTGTATCGACGCGCAAATATAACTAGTTTTTCAATAATTTTTTAAATTTAATTATTAATTTTTCTGACCTTTCCAGGAAACAGGCACAAAAAGGTTTCGATAGCAAAGAAACACGCATTTTTCTGCTCGGAAAAGTCCCAGGTGTTACATATATACCTTTAACAGGTAGGGCAAAAAAAAAAAAACAGAATTTCATTAACATGTATTTCCCGATACCAAATTCTCACTGCTTTCGAACCAGGAAACAGCCGTAACTCCCCATCGCCCCTACGCGAAAGTCGCTGAAC
Organism: Clitarchus hookeri; assembly: GCA_002778355.1. Classification (NCBI taxonomy): domain Eukaryota; kingdom Metazoa; phylum Arthropoda; class Insecta; order Phasmatodea; family Phasmatidae; genus Clitarchus; species Clitarchus hookeri. Next base: position 534,427 of record NQII01000390.1, on the reverse strand, counting down.
TGGTTTGCAGGATCTCCGTCGTAGCGCTGTACTGTGCAAAGTATATCTGTGTAACACTGGGACTTAATTACACGCGATGAAAGCCTACAAACTTAACACAGACTTATAGTCGAAGATTGCAGGCTTCCGCGGGCATTGTCAGCTACTTGTTTTGACTTCCGGGTTCGAGTCCCTCGTCTTGGTATCGCCGCACCTTGCAGCAGGCATCGTCAGGGTCTCCAACAGGAGGACCGGAAGCCAAAGACAACCAAACTTATAGTTCTACTTTGCTCCTACTTGTGAAGAAAACTGGCCAGGCAAACTCTAAAATAGAAATTTATTTTTTGCCATTTCACAGTTTTTTCTGGCTACACTTAAAATAAAAATAACAGAACGGCAAAAACGAGAATTCCCAGAAAATTTAATTACTGAAATACGCGTGTATATGCAAACAACGATTTAATAGAACATATTTTAGTCAATAATCCTCTTAACAGTGGGGTCTCGAGAGCCGACGAGGGTGAAGCGAGGTGAGTGTGGAGCAGCGCCGGAATGAAAGGGCGGGGAAACGGGAGACACCCGAGAAATCCCGTCGACCAGCGGCATCGTCCGGCACGATTCCCACATGCGAAAATCAGGGGGTGACTTACGCCGGGAATCGAAACCGGTCCGCCTTGTTGGAATGCGAGCCCTCTGGCCGCTAAGTGGACCCGGCGGAGATAGGGCCGCGTGTTCAGTCATGACCCTTGACCCCAACAGCAACATCACATCCGGCACGACGGCAGTGTACTCGTCGTGGTGCTACGTACACTGACAAATTTTCACGCCCGATAAAAATTAAACTCAGCAAACAACCAGGAAGCTCAATGCCAACTGACCCCTGACACGGGCTTACAGTGCGAGGTGTTCTGGGTTCAAAGCCCACCAGGCCCCACCGACGACTACTAGGGGTTAATAGCATGCCTGGATTTCAGAGGTAGTAAAAGGGGGGAGGGAGTTGAAGAGGCAGTTTTAAAAATTAAAAACACGAGTAACACTGATCTTACTGTGAAAAACGTCACTTTCATATCTACCTTAATGGTCACTACCTTTATACCCCAATTGGGTAGGAAGAAGGGAGGAGAGAGTACTCTTTTCTTATTACTAGAGAGAGGAGAAAGGATTTTTTGAAGAGGGGTGGTGGTGAATAATTTTGGTGACGAACCTGAGTCCCGGGTATGATATGGTGTGGAATTTGCGTAGTTGGTAACTGACACTATACACTACACAACACACAACCGGGCACTAACCAACAGTGTCTTTTCCTCGTACTGCGTGCCGGATGCAGTGTAGAAACAAACCACTGTGGAAATTATTTTGACAACATTCCTAAATATGTAACATACATATTTAACTTATAATTAGTAATGGGAAGGATACAACGCATCAGTTTGTAGATGCAGAAGTGCTTAAGAATGTTACGAAACTATATTTATACTTTACTGCGTGTTTAACTTTTCCTACGCAGGTGCAGGAAAGCTAACATGGATGCATAGACAAAAAAAAATTACAATTCTTACTCTTTCATTATTCTTAATACGTTTGTGTTTTATTTGAAGAAAAAAAAAATACAGTACCTTTGGTGACCAAACTTGCGTTCGGACAAAACCATCTTCATCTTCAGCAATAATGCATGAGACTAATCGAGCATATAACTTAACTGGAGAAATTATGTACGTTGTGTTTTTCATTCTGAAATACTCAGGTTGGTAGCGGGCTTCGGTTTCGGTTTTGCGTCGCAGTAAGGCTAAATGCTATGCGATATCCTGTTAATCCTTTCAGGAATAATAATGGGTCCGATGACGGAAATCCCTCACGTGTGGTAGGTATCATTCGTTGTTGAGACGACATTCCCCAATAGCACGAAGCATAAATAAAATTTTATTTTGGTCGCGATAAACGACATAGCGTTATACGTACACTTAGAACAGTGCCGAGCAAAAAAAAAAAATGTTCGTTGCAACGCCTAAAAATATATATCTATTTGTGATTGAGGGTGTTAAGAGTGGACTCGGAATTGCTTTGTGAACAGACATTTAGTGTTCACGAATTTTGTTTGGGCCACAACTGATTCGCACTCCTCTCGCCTTAATGATCAAGGTCTTACAGGACCCTCACTCGTACAGTCCCGGATGACTTTCAACAACAACATTCGTGCAGCCAACCTCGAGCACGATACACACACTTACCATAGTCGCACTCCCAGTGCTGTGAGATTCTTCCACGNTAGTCGCACTCCCAGTGCTGTGAGATTCTTCCACGAGGTAGGCGCAAAGACTTCCCCTTGCCCCTGCAACAAATACCGCCTTGTTCCGCTCTACGCTCGGCCATGCACTACTAAGTCGACCAGTTTAACCTTCGTATATCATCGAATACTGCACACGTTCAGTGACATGCCAGAAATAATTCACGATTGGTCACTTCCGTGTAATGTTTGCAAAAATTCTTAGAACGAACCATAAAAGGTGAAAACTAAGCTACACGAAATCATTAAACTAACAAGCAGATTACTATTAATGTATGAAGTTTGCAATGCATTTGTGCGAAATTAACGTGTTAGGTTGACATTTCAGTGGTAAAAGGGGGAGGGGGGAAGAAATTTTGGGGACTTATTTACAATCAACATATTATCTGCATGCACTTTTATTTCGCAAGTATTCCCTTCAAAATCTGCACTTATATAAAGGCAATTTTTCGGGCACGAAAATTGCACTGGCCCAAATGTAACAAATTTTTTACCCTAACAATAGGAACAGCTTTTCAGAATTACAGCATAGTATTATGGTCTTAAGTGATTTTCCACGAAGGTGCACAGGAGCACACCAGCTTCTTTTAAAGCTTCGTTGACTCGTGGTGCACGTTTATGTGGGGCGTCCTTTATCCTTGGCGACGTAAGTCTGCCCTACATATTTCTGGCTAGGAATGCGTTGTGTTGCTGGTCGCGGGGGAGAATAGCTATCTCGCCATCGCCTTATGAAGCGCCCCTGTTACGGAGAGACACCGAACAATTCACATCCCTGCACAGTCCTTCTTTCGAACAATCAGCAGTTTGAAGTTAAAATCTGCGATTGTGACTCCGCAGCACAACGTTTTGCTCAATTTTTTTTTTTTATCATTCACCAATTTTATGACGAAAGTTTTATTTTTTCACTTCTGAATTATTTATTACCACGTATTACAACGTAAATGCCACTTATCTTTCCATTTTAACTGTCTGTTTACCATAACCCCAGTTCATACAATACGTTTTACATAAATTAATTTAAAAAAAATTGCATTCCTTTTTCTTGATTAACGAAATTTCGCCCAGCTTTATGTTATAATTTAACAAACACGCCCATCCTTTACCAAATTGTGAGAGATTACAAAATGCACTTCCCATTAAAGATCTAAAGCGAAAGTATAGTCTGCGACAACAGCTTGTCATTCCCGAGCCAGACGTTCGTGCATGCGCATTGGTTCTTTTACGGCACCCTAACGACAAAACGGGATGGAATTGTCGTAAAATTAAGTGTTACTCGTATGCCCCAAAGGAAACCTACAGGCGGGAAATAACAGCATGGAAGGCAATTCAGTAAAAAAAAAAGTATCAACTTCGATTCTCTTCGTAATTTACTTGGCTGCTGTCGATTCTACGACTCTGATATGCTAATGCCTGTCCACTTCTAGCAATCGTACTATCAGGTCACGATGAAAGAGAACAGACTTCATTTCCCCGTCCTGATGGGGCGGTAACGGTTAAGGCATGCACAGTTATGGTAAGCGCAAGGATTTCTGGCGACTGAACGCTTAATTAGAGGGATTTGAACCACTTCTTATTAATTTTTAATGAGCTGATCAAAAATAGCATATTACTCCACCCTCTAGCACGGCGAACGAGTATCTTTAACTATTTGCAATCATAAACAATGAATGATTGGTCAATTAAATATGCGACTAATTATTCCTTTTACAGCAATTAATTTCGAATAAAATGCCGCGAACGCAATTTTTACACTTCAGTTGTCACATCTGGAGCAAAGGATTGGGAAGTGGAAAGAATAACAAGAAAGAGACATTATATCCGGAGTTGTTTTATTTTACACCTGTCGGACCGGATCTGGTATTTATTTAATTTATTTATTTCTACTTTATTTCTACTGGCGAAGTTAAGGCTTCAATGCCTTCTATTACACTTACCCAGGTATAACATAATTTACACACGTTAACATAATGAGCAAGAAAGAAACATGCTTAAATACTTAAATTAACAAGAGGTGAAACAGAAATATGATAACTCAAATAGATTAAACTCTAAAAATTATCTATGGTTTCCAATTATGTACATATCTTGAGCTGGACTAGAGACAAGGAAATGTTTAAAGAAATAAAACAATTACAATAGCACAATAATATGGATATACAATAGCACAATAATGTGTATCATAATCCGCATTATCAATCAGAAATATAAACACGCAGAATTTACAAAGTAGCTGAGAGTAAAACAAGAGATTCAATCTCAACTCAATAATATAAATAAACAGATATATAATAACCACTTACAGATTAATGAAAATTGATTGCAGCAACTCCTTGAAATAAATTGACGAATCGACAGCAACAAATTACACATTGATTAAAGTGAATGTATACAAAAACAGGTGTTGCTAGGTCGTACAAATAGCTAAGGGGAAATAAGTTAAAGAAATTAAAATACTACGGAATAACGATGCGTGTGCATGCGTGTGTGTGGAATCATCGGCGCATATTCATAATGTACTTGGCAGCACTGCTCTTAGAAGTTGTTAGTGGTGTTGAGTTCCTTACCTCTGCGGGTGAATTATTCCACGCTCGTGCCACAGAGACGGTGAAAGAATTTGCATATACCTGGGTTTACTGAGCTGGAATATTTAAGCGAGGTGTATATTTAGCACGCGTGCTAATAGTGTGATCATCACCCAAGGTTTTTAGCCAAGTACGCAAGTATTCTGGCGTTGTAATATACGAGGATAGTATTTTGTATGCTAGTGTGAGACTTTGGAGCTGACGTAGTTCGTCCAGACGTAACCAATTAAGTTTATCAAAGTAAGGAGACAAGTGATCACGTGATTTTAGGTTGAACAAAAAATCGAACACAAGAATTTTGCATGCGTTGAAGTTGAACTGCTAAATTTTACGTGATGTCTCCATAAACCACGTCGCAATAACAAAAAAAATAGGGAATATCAGCGACTGTACCAATGTTAATTTGGCTTTAAGTGGTAGCAAATTCTTAAGCCTATAAAGGGTATGTAGTACAGCGTATGACCTCCGACAATGTTTATGTGACCCGACCACGAGAGTGTCTCGTTGAAAACAACGCCTAGCGTTTTAACTTCTTTCAACAGAGTAATAATCCCACCGGCTAGCACAATATCAGGGAAAGTAAATCTATTACATTCATTTAAATTTCTACGAGAACCGATTAATAAATACTGTGTCTTCGCATGATTCAATTTTAACTTATTTCTGCTGCACCAAACGTGTACCAATTAAAGGTCATTATTTATGTCCATAATTAAAGACCTGATTAGTTTCGGAGTAGATGAATACAACTGGAGATCATCCGCGTATAAATGATGACGAAATTTTTTTAGCACTGATGATATGTCATTAATGAACAAGGACAAAAGAAGCTGCCCAAGTACACTACCCTAAGGAACGCCTAGGTTCATAGGTTGCCAGGTGGACTTTTTATCATCAATGACTACACATTGATGATGACCTTGAAGATACGAAGTCATCCACTGTACTAGATTATCTGATAAATGAAAATATAGTTTAAGTTTTTGCACTATTATGTCACGATTTAGCAAATTAAAAGCTTTACTGAAATCTAATAAAACCAGTATAGACACCTGACTTCTATCTATGGCCATTCTGATAGGATATGCGATATTTATAACAGCAGTGCAGGTACTATGTCTTGTACGAAAGCCGGATTGGTAACTGTCAAATAATTTGTTGTCGTTCACATATTTAAACACTTGTTGGTGTACTAGGAATTCTAATAGTCTAAGAGAGTCTCACTGATGCGCTTAGCTAGTGGCTTCACAATGACATATTTCCAAGAAGTGGGGAAGAAACTAGTTGACAGCGATTCGTTGAAAATATTAGAAATGACAGGCAGTAGAATGTGTATTATTGTTTTAATGAAACGAATACTAACACCATCCGATCCTTCTGCTTTAGACTTTACGCGCATTATTGATCTGTAAGTTTCCTTTATGGAAACACGTCGAAAATAGAACACATTGCATCGAGATTCATTCACTGTTTAATGATGCTTTATATAAGTATTGTCCGTTATAGCCCCTGCGACCTGTTTACAACACGAAGACTGTACAAAGTGACGGTTGAAATGTTCCTGAGAAATGTTTACAGGTGAGCTAATATTAGTTTCAAATTTACCGATCCCTAAGTTGCGCACACAAATCACCAGAGGTTCAGCATGAACCAAACGAGTCGAGTGAGTAGAGCATTTCAGCACGCCTTACCAACTGTGTGCATTTATTGCGCAGTATCCTGTACTGTTCGAAACTGTCAGCTGTGGGGGCATTAGTTCGTATATTTGGAGTAAGCATTGTCACGCTCTCTCATCAGCGGAACAATATCACCCGTCAGCCACGGAGCAGGTGGTTTTGTTACCCATCTAGATTTAATTGACACCATCCTGTTGTAAAAATCTGTGATCATCTAACTGAAACGGGGAAATTTTCTCGTCCAATGTGTCAATCACGTTTATTTCATACCATGGCATCAGTACAGCATCGCTGTTCAACTTCTCCTTATATATATTTTAAAAATCTCTATAAGTAATTATTTTAGGTTTAAATTGAAGAGCACGCAGTTAATAAGATAGGAATATAAGATAATGAAATGCCTTGAACAGCAGCCTGTCCGCGCGTCAGAATAAGTGTGGGATAAGACGTAAACATTAGGTCAATCCAGGCTGTGTGGTGAGTAGCGCCAAGTGGGCAGACTGCCATATTCATACACGACAAGGCAGTTAGTAACTTAATTGTTTCATTTGTGTTAGACAGAATATTTATACTGAAGTCTCCCATAATAATGCAGTGCTCGTAACGAGCAATCAAGTTTGACAACGTTTCTTCAAAGTCGGGCAGATCTGCCGCCTTCGATGGCCGTTAAACTACTGCTAGTGAAACTTTACTCGGTAGAATTGTTAACTCAATGATGATAAGTTCTGGCCTTCCTGCGTACTAGAGAGGGTGACGATGAGAGAATCTTATGTTTAACATTATCATTAGCGTAAGTGGTCACTCCACCACCACCATTATTAATACGGTCAATGTGCACAACTTGGTAACCAGATAGTCTAACGGAGCGTCGATGAAAGGCTGGATTTTAACCACGATTCACTTGTTAAAATTGCATGCATAGAGAGAGGCGTAAAAAATTATCTTCGCTTCATCAGTGTGCCGCAGCAAAGACTGGGAATTGATGTGAGCAACCTGTTAGCAGTCAGGATACGGAGAAGGAGCGTTGCTGATGGTGTGTCTGAGGGTCAGCTGTGGAGGATGGACACCGTTGGAAACCGCGGGTGGCAGGATTCCACAACACTACATCACCGTTAGGAGGGCTGCCCATCACAGACAGTTGGAAAGCTTGACTAACTCACCTAGTTCGTTGCCGACGATTCTACAAACCACACACTTAGAAGCCCTATTATACAAACGCACATAATACACACGCACACAGTACGAAGCGCTACACAGGATTATGTTAGACGTTAGGGATTAAAAATTATTTCTTATTAGTAGCTTAAAGACTAAAAGAAACTTATGTTAGTACCTAAATAAAGTTGCACGAGAAACTGCACACTGAAATAGAAAATGAACGCAAATACTAAAAAATATAAATAAATAAGTTCAGTTATTTGTTAGTAGCTTAAAGACTAATATAAAGTAAAGTAAAATGTTAAGGATATGTCAATACCGATAAGGAGTAATCAGTCTGTTTCACTTTGCCGTCTTAAGTTCTTCTGACCTAGAAGTTTGGAAACGGTATGCACCACTTTTAACAACAATCCTACCATCTGCAGTCCACACGTTGTGTAGGCCATACTTCGCAATGGCGGCATTCAGCAGTTCAAGGCGTTCCGTCTTGAGGTACTCACGAATGGTCACGCCACTTTTTGCTAGGAAGCGTTTCGCGCGGAACACTTAATTACGCCGTCGATAAGAAGCGCATCTAACATTTATTAGACGCGGCTTGCCTTTCTTTTTTTAACACCAACACGATGACTTCTATCGATGTCGCTAACGTTGACATGCGGTAGTTGCAGCTTGTCGTGAACCACGCCGAGGACAAGTGCGTCGGTATCTTCTTTCTCACTCTCCGAGATGCCGAACACACGTACGTTGGATCACCGTTGATATTGTTCGAGCTCGTCTTGTGCAAGGAAATGCCCGCGCTTCGCCTCCTGCGGTGATTCTTCTATCTTCCGCAAGTCTCCGCTGAGTTTGTTCGTCTCCTCCGGGTTAAATCAAATGGTTTCCAAGTTCACGAATGACTGCTTTTGAGACTGCAGCGGGAACGGCTTCCACAATCACACCTACTATGTCTTCGGAGCTAAGAAGATCCTTGACCCGGTCTCGTAATCGCTGCTCCAGCTGACGCATCTCTACCTGCTTCGCAGTTATGGCACACGAGCAGATACTGAATATATTAAAAATTTATGCGAAGGTTAACGTTTCAAACAATTGTTCTTCTACACTTACGAAGTACGTTACCTTCGCAACAACCTGCATACGTTACGGGAAGTTACGCAGTGTAATTCACCTGCTAGACACTTAAGACAGCAAGAGCGTAGTCCTAACCGACTACCCATAATCCACCATGACAAAGATGCTTCTTGCAACACAGAGCGCTAGTTAGCTTTTACGTGTGTGTTTGTGCTAGCGTCTTTAACATGTAATGCCAGAATATTATTTTTTTTCCAGCTGTAATTTTATTTTTCTCTAAATCTTCCTTGCCATCGGAATTTACGTGTTTTTTTTATGTTCGACGAGCGGGTTGCTCATATATACAAATTTATACGTTTATATCTTTATCTAGATACATGCATTTGTTGTTCCTATATCAGGTGTAATTTTGAAAACGTATTTTTATAAAGGATTTTTCTTGTTTTGTTTGTTTTGCAGTAATTATCTCATGTGCTCTGTAAACACCCTCGACAATAATTTGACAGTCCTACTGAACTTCGCATGGAATTATATCACAACATCGCTGCTGAATAACTGAAGGGGAGGGGCGGGGGCAGAGTTTTACAGCTTGGGCGGTACAGTGAGAGTTAACTCACGCACGCGGACCGTAAAGAGCTGGCCGGAGTTTACAAAATCCCCGCAGTGCGGCATTATGGACAACTATGACCTTTCAAAAACAGCCGTCGCAAATTACTGCGAAAGGCGCGGCTCGTACGAAAACTCGCGAATAAAAAACCATTATCGCAACCTCGACTGGACGGACGCCAGCCCACTCTTCATGGTCACGTCGCGGTGAAAATGGAAGTCGCCAGTACAGTAACGACTACAAATTTATGGGCAGACATCGGCGGCAGTGCGGCTGTCTGCTGAACACGACACAGTACCGGATGCCGTCGTACAACTCTCACAAATAGTACGTAATTCCGTGAGAACATGGTAACTGCAGTTCTGAGGGCTCTCTTAAGATGTCATTACAAGTTTTATTAGGATTGCATGCAGACAGCGGTACATTGCAAACATCTTTCCACCAATTTATATACCCTGAAACACGCTGAAATAGCTTGATGCGTTTATGTATTGGGGGCGTATTCTTGGCACGGCCTAACTCTTCGTAGGCGTATCACAAACGTTTAGCTATATAAGAGAAGCAGAACTCTCACTCTTAAGGGGCCCGCCTGCCTGGAACTTTTTGTACGTTTAAGGCAGAGGAGCGTGGAAGCGATAAGGGCGACACTGCCACGCGCTACAAGTGCGCCACCGCCACTACGCGCAGGGCTCTGAATTGGCGTGCAGTGGTCTCGTCGTGCTGCGTGTACCTATGGGACTTTCAGCGCTGACCCTATGATCTTATTGGTGGAAAGGTTCAATGCATGCCCTCGATTACTTCTGTGTGTATAGAACGCGTATATTTTGAGATACAACGCTTTGGAAAAGCTGTTTTTAGCTATACTGGAGTGCTCCGAAATGGTTGTTAGTAGCCGACATGATTAGTCTGAAGTATGCGTTCTTTTCGTAGACTAGCACATTGGATGCACCTTTAATAGTTTCGTAAAATAACTCGGGTTTCGAACACACTGCAACGCAGTTCGAGCACCATGCAGGCGGGTTCCTTAAAGGGCCTGCCTATTTGTCATATAGGTCTGTCTCATTATAAGCAGTTGTATTATAATTTTTAAAAAACTATGGAATATTTCAATATACTTCTTTTTCGGGGCAGAACTAAAAGTCCATATTTTGTTGCCTATTCATAAATTGTGTTACTGAAAACAAAACGTGATTGTTGAAACGTGTCAAATTCAGCAAAAAACGCCGAAAGTAGCCCTCTTGTTTACGATGTTTATTCTTGATAAAACAGTTATTTGAACTACAGCGATGACTCTTTATCTTTTCTGAACAGATTATTATATTGAAACCCTATAGTCACCGCTTAAAATTCTGAGAGAACAGGGCACACGTGAAGCTTGTTTATGCTAGTTTACATCGTCGTTGCAATGCCGGATTTGACCTTGAGGCGTTTAACGTTGTTTACTAGGCATTCCCCTTAAACTGGGGAACAGCTTCACGCTTCACATTACCTCCAGAAATGTACACAGCAAACTGAAATATAAAAAACGGTCAACTTTTCTTACGATAAATCACTATCCGTAGTTATCGTCATCGCATCAGTTTATCAAACAACGAAGAGCATATCACTGATCGTAATCACTCGTCCAGTTAACGAGTTCTTAGGTAATTGGCGATGATCGAAATTCAAAAGAAAACTGCCAGTCTCTGTGTAATGATCAACAAAGTCCATCACGGCTACAGAACAAAGCATATGTCGAGATAGCTTTAAGATCTACGCAGACATCTACGCCAACCGAACACACGCGAAAATATTTCGGCCAACCTGAGTCGGACACAACTTCACATACCACACACGTCTTAAAAGGAAATAATAAAAATGAACTCACTTGTAAAAATGTTGGTAATTCAGTTTCAAACACGCCCTAGACTCCTCAAGATCTCCAAGTAACGACGCACAAAAATGGTATTGTATTTAAAAAATACACGATGGAAAATCCTTTTCCATGTTAGCTACCTGTTGCTGTTCCTGAAAATCTAATACATTTGTCTTAAAATGAATTAAGAGATTACCGTTCAGTTTCCCTTGCTTAATTTCCGGTAAATGATTGGGTTTATTTTAAGAACTCCAAAAACAGTAAAATTGTTGTTTTGACACGTGATTATGTGAGAACTATCAAATAAAAATAGCTTTTACTTCCTGGAAATTACATCACATGTAATGCCTATAATTTAAAAAATGTTTGACAAAAATATAAAAAAACAGTTTCTGTTATTAAAAGCCCTTAACGCGAATATGTGAGTAAGTGAAGATATTTGGGCGGCTGTTAACAGCGAGGTATTGAGAGCCGATGAAGGGTGAAGTGATGTGAACACAGAGCAGCGCCGGAATGCAAGGGTGGCGAGAACGGGACATCCCCGAGAAAACCCACCGACCAGCGGCATCGTCAGGCACGATTCTCACGCGCGAAAATCCGGGAGCGACCCCGCAGGGAATCGAACCAGGTTCGCCTTGATGGTAGACGTGCGTTCTGGCCGCTACACCATTGTCGCCTCTGGAATGGAGGTTGGCAAAGGAAAGCAGGCTGGGCCTCTCGGGCGGGAAGGACGACGGCGTGGGTCAACTCCTCGACAGGACACGCGCGAGTTCGCGCCGTAGACGAAATATGAGGTAGACCGCTTATTCGTCTTCTGCGCAAGTACCCGACATTGACCTACCCCAAACCAACACAAATGCCAAAGTCACATGTCAACAGTGATGAACGTGCTTGTATATTTCCTTATTTTTAAATGACAAGCACTGTTATATTAATAAACTACTTTTGCCCATTTGAATTTAATCAAACTGCATTACAAAATTGATTACAGGATGTGTCTACATCTCAAAGCACTTGTTTGCTAAGCAGTGTTCTAACTTCAAATCGAATCCACGCCGTTTCTGCTGGCCGTATTGCCAGAGAAGCAGTTCGAAGTTGGGACACGGAGACAGGCTGTGCGCAGCCAGCCACGTCGGGTCTGCCTCATCTTTAGTGTTTGGTTCGCACCGGGACCGACCTTCCGGTCACGACAGCCTCGGCGCAGGGTGACCTGTCCCCCTCCCGCGACCTTGGGCCGCTCTCGCCGAGGTCGACCGCCAGTCGGGGCACTTCCGCCCGTGGCCGCGCACATTCTCAAGGCCGCCCGCCGGACGCGGCACAGTCCGGCTGCAGAACAGGTAAGTACACTTCGCTTCAATCGAATGGACTTAGGAGCAGAGCCTGTACATAGGGACGCCCGAATTTCGCGAAAAGAATTCCTCGAAGGCTAGATTTCAATATCCCCCTTGCACTCGTGCAGTTTTCCTTCCGTTATTGGCCGCATGCCTTCGTCGGCATACAGTATGGTGTTCACTGGGCCAATGAGAATATGATTATTCCGGTACCGAACGTCTGTGATTCGCGGGTAGCTTTCTAAGACGCGTAGCAGTTAAAACCATCCAATCGCAAAAGTTGATCTGAGTTTAAGTAATTCGAAACACAGCTTGGTGCGATTTTTTTCTTACGAAAATCGGGTGTCCCTACCTATGCACCCATAAATACGATAATATCGGAAAATTTTTCACAAATTCGAAAGAAGTCAAAAACACATCAACGCCAAAGAAATAGAATTGCCAAAATTCCTGAAGCCATTAGAATTCGCAAAACGTCAAATAAGTAGAACATACAAAACTGTTCCCAGCCTAAGACACCAGACCACATAAAGACAACCGCCCGAGGCGACAGGTTACAGAAGATTTATTGGTTAGTGAGTACACGAGAGGCGCAATGGCCTGGCGGTTCCTTAGACGTACGCATAGCCAACTTTTGATTGGCTGCGCGAGACCCTAGTAACGGGCCTTGCAACTGATTGGATAGTGCGCGCCGCGGGCCGACAGCCACGCCGCGCTGACGACCAGGCGGTCTTCTGGAACACCGTGGTTGAACAGCGTCGAGGGCGGTCAGTACTTGCTACTACATACACACATGGAGGCGAGCAACTCCATGCAACCACGAATATAACGTTAAGGCTCCCGCCTACCTACACCTTTTTTCCGCGTTTGAGACCGAGAAGCGCGGGAGTCATAAGGGCGACACTGCCACGCGCATCAAGTGCCCCATCGCCGCAATGCAGAACCCTGGAGTAGTTTTGCATGGATCTGGCGCGTATATTTTGAGATACAGCGCTTTTAAGGTATTTTGGAGTAATACGACATTGTGTTTCTAATGTATGTGCCGTCTTGAATGCACTCAACAGCCCTCGTCTGAAGAGTGCGTTCTTTTCGTAGATCAGCGCATTGGACCCACGTTTAATAGTTTAGTTGAAAAACGTGTATTCGAAACACACGGCAAAGCAGTTGCAACGCCATTTCTTTTGTGTGCTACTAAATGTTCCCTATTTGCTGGGCTGCCGTGCTGCTTAGTTGGTTACCACGCGCTGATTGGCGAATGCAGCTCCAACATGTTGCTGGCCAGTGACGCCATTTTGCTGGTGCGTGCGGCTGGAGCTCGCGGTTTAAGCAGCAGTTTCACATCTGTATTTTGAAGTAGTCTGGAGCCCGGCTGAGTCAGACATGCTATTCGCATGGCAGTTCTGTCGCAAACGAGATATTTGAAGTTACTTTCACAGTTAAACCGAGGCCTACGTTCATTATTGACCCTACGCAAAACCAACTTCTTTGTCANGATTTGAAGTTACTTTCACAGTTAAACCGAGGCCTACGTTCATTATTGACCCTACGCAAAACCAACTTCTTTGTCATCAAGCTTCACTACCATAGCTGGGCTGTTACCCTCGATTTTCAAAGAGACAACTCGGCCAGTACTTGGGCAGACACTCAAAAATTAGCTTTTTAAAAATCGCCCAGGAAACGTATTGATACGAGGCGCATCTATTTATGGTAACAATCACTGTAGAACTTTTTTTTTGCATATATTTTGGGGGTTGCTACCCCAGACAAATGTTACGGTGAAAGTGCGCGTGTTCTATCGCTTTTTTTCCCCGCATTCGAGACTACGAAACATTTCTCACGAATTGTATAATCGCGTTCCTGAAAGCTTAGAGAGAAACAACATGAAACTGATAACCCCAAATTTGCATTCTAAGTAACAAGGTTAGTTTTTTTTTCTCTAGGTCCAGCTACAATTCGGGATGAATTTGTAATCGCTACTACTTCTACCCACCAATCAAACTTAATCATATTTGTTCGAAAAAGTTAAAGGCGTTGACCACCGTTTACAAACAGTGCACGGAAAAATAAAGCATCCAAAACATAAGCTCGCATTTATTTAGAGTTTAAATACGTAAACGGTAAACTTCCGCTCAAAAATATTTTGTATTTATAGTACATATAAAAGTACTAATCAAATCAGATAGGTTTTGGTAAATGTGAATCATGCGTAGGTCGAAAGCTTTTTCTGAAAGGTTTTCGTGTACTTAAAATTCTTAAGTACATCCAAGTCGTTGATGTCGTCAACCGGCGTAGCATACACCACACTGGTCATGTGTCCCTACAGCTAATAGTCCAGTGGATTGAGGTCAGGGGACCGTGCAGGCCAATGCACTTGACTGCGACGGCCTATACAATGGAACAACACAGTAAGTGGCGGTAGTGATGCACTTTGCCACAATGTGAAACGCCTGTAACTCAATAACAACGCTTTGTAGGATATATGTTCACAAACATAGGACTATTTGTGCTTGTTTTGATCACACGAATCTCCTCCCGAAGTGTGTTGCAATATTTTAGATACGTTCTGTATATTCCCTCACGCCGATCAACCAAATTTCTTCTTCGGCGAACATGCAAAGTTAATTTTCATCGGTGTCGGATTCAATATCCTTTCTATTATCCCTGCGATATGTTTTGTAAGTTAAATACCATCTCTCTTCTAGCGCTGCCACCTACGAACTCCCACGGAACCACAAACACTGAAGGAAACTGGAGCTTTTTTTTCCATGTCGCAATGCTCCTCTCACACAAACACTGCTACATTTATTCTCCTTGAAAGAACAACTGGCAGGTTTACTGGNAGCGCTGCCACCTACGAACTCCCACGGAACCACAAACACTGAAGGAAACTGGAGCTTTTTTTTCCATGTCGCAATGCAAACACTGCTACATTTATTCTCCTTGAAAGAACAACTGGCAGGTTTACTGCAAGGGTAAGAAAAGGTTTCATCGCAATTTCTTGCTCCTCGCACACATACGCGACAGCAATGAAACGCGAAGACCCCAAGAGTACCAAATAGAAAAGAAAGAAAGAAAATGAAATGAAATACGGGAGGAGACAGACTCCACAATAGAAGACGACAGAAGAGGCTGTATTTCGCAAAAGGAATTCACGAATCCATGCAGATGGTTCGCGCACGACTTCGCAATCAAGTCTGTGGTTCTTTTTTTTTCGGCCTTCAAGGGGGAAAAAAATATTGCCAAATAACCTCAACAGCACTGCCTTTCTCAAGGAAAATCCATGTCACTACATTACGTCGCGGTCTTTCTCAGTCCAAGGTAAATATAACCTGGGGCAACAGCACTGTAATGTCCAGTTGAAGATCCTGAATGAAAATGTCAAGGTCAAAGAGCTGCAGTTAGCGTCACAAAGGGACACCGTGCGGTTATTTAAGCTTTCAAAAATTTTCATCGGCAACTATTAGACATAAAAGCAATTTCTTCGTAAAGTACACACCTTACAGTTTCTGACCCTGAATAACATGTTTTGTAACTGAAATAATAACGTACTGACGTACACTTATGCCCAATTTACTTTCATAAAAAAAAAATCTACTCTGGCGGAACTAGACCGTAAAGTGTTTTTACACTTTACTTGAATGATATGTTTGAGAACTTAGAATAAACCTTGTTACTGTAACTGATGGAAGGTCTCGTGTAGGGATGTATATTTATGTTAAGGTTTCAGATTGTTTCTCGGCATTTATTTCCTACACATCCACATTTTTTCTCGTCTTCCCGAACTACGTAACACGAAAACGATCTTCAGGTGACGTGATTCTCTCTCTCTCTCTCTCTCTCTCTCTC